>BCLG01001887.1:0-46387 GCA_001602295.1 Zoysia matrella
CCACGGGCTCCGCCTTTTATCAAACACCCCTCTCCCTCCCCCCAAACCTGGCCTTCAAGACGCATGAAGCTCGAATCGGGAGGCAGGACCAGCGTTATTTTGGGAAGCGATTACACCAGGCTGTGAACGGGCTTCGAGCTTGAGCACCGGCAGGCCATTTCCATGCAGTGGTTGGGCCAGCAGTGCCCAGGGGACAGGCGCCAGGCGTATTGCTTGCAATTTGCAGGGAGATGATCCAAAGAGGTTTTTCTGCCTTTCGTGCAGGGAGATGATGCAAAGAGGTTTTTCTGCCTTTCGTGGCCAGGGCGGGTTCAGAACTTCAGATGATGAGGGGATCGAAACATCCCTTTGAAAAAAGCTGAAGTGTCTGAAAAAAAAAAGAACTATCGACACCATCGGGGATTGGAGCAAATGAACGCAATGAATTTTGCGGCACAGGAAAACTTCATTCATGTTGAGATTCAGAAAGCGCAAAAGGAAAATATGGAGGTGCGGGGAATCGAACCCCGTGCCTCTCGCATGCGAAGCGAGCGCTCTACCATATGAGCTACACCCCCAGTCGTGGTTATAGCAAAAATAGATTTTCTATATTTATACGTACCAGCAAACTTTTGGTATGCCCCGGAGCAAAAATATGTTGTGTATTTCATTCATACCAGCAAAATTAGTTTTGCAATTTAACAGATAGTGTCCACACGAACTGACACTTTATTATTCCTAAATGACTGGTGTTTTATGCCATAACCCTCCGTGCACCGGGAGCGCAGGACCGCTCGAGGGAGCGAGGTTAAACCCTGTCGCAGCGAGCCGGGACGAACGATGACTTGTTCCGCGCCAGGTCGTAGAGTATGTGCATGTTCTGCTGCTGGTAGTTGCCTATGATGGTCATCTCATCCCCGCCGTCAGCCAACACGACGCAAATTTCCCTGCGCCCCTTTTTCTCGCGGTCGTCAAACAGGTAGTTCTCCCGCGGCAGGTCCAGCGTCGCGCCCTCGAAGTGCAGCGCCAGCCTCGGCAACCGCGGCGTCGCCCGCGGCGGCACCGCGAAGCAGAGCAGCCCGTCGTCGTTCGTCCTCGCCCGCAGCTTCACCTGGGAGGCAAACGCGTCGCGGACTAGGCGGTAAACACGCGGCGGCAGCATCGTGATGGCGGTCCCGGAGTCGATGACGGTTCCGCCCGTCCCGTTCTTAGTGACCGCGAAAGCGGACTCCGGGATGCGCAGCCTGGTCGACCCGACGGTGATACCCTTCAGCGGCAGGTAGTAGAAACTTGGACGCGCAGGGTTCAGGATGAGCGGGGTGGTCTGGACGGGGCCACGGGCGCCGCTGCTTCTGTAGAGGTTGGCCGGCACGCCGAGCAGGACGAGCCCGGGTTTGGACCCCGTCAGGGCGGTGAAGCAGTAGGAGAAGTTGTCGACCTTGAGCTGCGACGGGAGAGACAACGGGCCGCGTCCGAAGCCGACGATGCCCGTGCCGCTCACGTTGAACGTGAAGCCCAAATTATACAGACCGCAGCCGAAGGTCACGCGGGGCACGGCGGCGTGGCCCGCAGCGCCGGCGAAGGTGAACGTGTCCACGCCAAGGACGCCGGTCGTGACCGACTTGTCGAGGTACGCGCCGGTGTAGACGCACGACTGGTTCCCCCATAACGAATTCCTGGTGCCGCACGAGGACAGAGGGAAGCCCTGACACGCTGAGGAACCGCAGGGGAGGCCGGAGGACGTGGCGGAGCGGGACGGCTCGTAGTACGGCAACGGCTGGTCGTAGCAGGCCGGGCACGAACCGCACTGGGTCCAGATGACGTCGCTGCCCGTGTCGAGGTTCAGCTCCACTGGCTGCGGCGGCGTGCCAACGCCAAGCTTCACTCGGTACTCCGTGTTGGGATCGCCCTTCCCTGGGAAGACCTGGGCGCTCGCTGACGATGAGCCGGAACGGAACCGTGCCGCGCGGGCCTTGCTCCGCAGCGCCATGTGCCGCAGCATTTCACGCCGGGTCAGGCCGCCGCTGGTGGCGTCTATGCGGGTCAGCTGCATCCGGACCGGCGCGGCGGCATCGCCGCAGGTGACGGTCAGCTGTGCCGCAAGCAGGGCGAGCAGGACGAGTAGCTTGTGCATGTCAGCCATTTTGGACCAGCTGGTTTGTCAGTCTCCTTGCAATTCTAGTAATACTGAGTAGTTTAACTCATGCGTGTGCTCATTTTCTTACGTGCCAGCCCTGTATATATAGAGAAATCTAGAGGGGTTTTACTGTTTGTTGTTCACCAGATATTCACAAGATTATTTGAACTCGAGTCATTTCGATCTCCCATTGATTAAACCAGAGGCCATCGTACGTATTATTGGACCGAGAAAATCAGTCCCCACAATTCTACTCACATTTTAAGCGCGTGGTAATTGCCTAGCTACTTGCAAGCAGAGATAAACATTGAAGAAAAACCAGACAAAGTTCCACTTCCTCGCGACGTTGTTTTTGACAGGCGCGGTATTAGCCCAAAGTTTCCTCTCTCGTCAGTCGGATTCCCTCGAAGATACATTGAATACTGTTTCCATGGTCGGGGCGCACTCTGGCTGGCGTATGGAAGCCAAGGATGGTGCTTCCACGAACGTAAGCTGCAGCGACAGAGGAATCCAAAAAATGAATGAAACAGACCCGATACCTGCAGTCCGGGGAGAAACCGAGAAAGGAAAAGAAACATCAGCACATGGTTACGACACATGATAAAAAAAAGTCGATTTCATCTAAGCTTTAAAGAATGTATAGGTACTGATCGCTAGGTTAAGGGGGAAAGATTCGAAAACTCGAGCGTGTTCCCATTCGTATCCTAAAGCTCAACACTGAGCAGGGACAAATGACAACATGTTACCAGCCAGGTCGTTTTTTTTTCAACCCCACGCGATGCGCGTTTCGTATTAAAATAGAAAAAAAGTACATAAAAAAAAACAGACAGCAGAGAGATACAAAACATCTCCCTAGCGACCGAGCTACGCACAACGAAAATTACATGCCCGAAAGAAACGACCACTCTAACATACCAGCTAGAGAGCAAAGACGCGCTAGATCTAACACGTTGTTTGCTATCACATAAACGAGAGAGAAGAGGCTCCTAAACACGCGATCATTACGCTCTAACCACAGCACCCAAACGACAAGTACCACTAAGGTGTTGAAGGCCTTACGACGAGGTTTGACCACCCGCTTGCGGTTGGCGAGCCACCACTCCGCAACACGGACGTCCTGCCCTATCCACAAAGCTTGCCACCCACAATACCTAAGAACTCTGAACCAAACTTCATTGCTGAAAACACAAGAAAGCAGGAGGTGAGCAACCAACTCAGGGTGCTGGCCGCAAAGCACACACGGCCCCGAATTCGGCAAGTTATGCCTCTGAAGTCTCTCCGACGTCCAACATCGACCAAGCAACATAAGCCAGTTAAAAAAACAACACTTGTTGGGCGCCCGAGTCTTCCAGAGCTGGGCCGCCCCAAGCACCGACGACCCACCCAGGAAGAGGGCATGGTAAGCGGAGGCCGAGGAGAAGTCCCCAGAAGTACTTCACTTCCAAACAAAACGGTCTTCCACAAGAGAGTCTAGGGCGAGCCCTTAGAGGAGCTCATGCAAAAGTAGAAACTCAAGCAAACACTGAACTGTGAGAGCCCCTACCAAATCTCGCACCCTAGCATTCTCGGGCAAAGCATTCGCAACCAACCTAGCGCTACGAGCCTGAGGCTTGACGATAGATAGGAGGTTAGGTGCAAAATCCGAGATGCTTCTGCCATGCAAGCAATGGTTCGACAAAAACAGAAGCGATCGGCCATCCCCAAGATAGATAGACGCGGAGGCCCGAAACAAAGCTTTAGTGGCATGATCAGCCGGCAGCCGAAGCCTGGCCCAAGGGCGGCTCCGATCGACACGCTGTAACCACAACCAGCACAGACGGAGAGCTATTCCGAAACAGTCCAGGTTCAGGACGCCAAGACCACCCAACTGAAGCGGCCGCTGAACCTGCCGCCATGCAACAAGACACTTACCGCCTCTCACCACATCAGTGCCCGACCACAAGAAAGTCTTCATAAGCTTGTCCAGAGTTTTAA
Source organism: Zoysia matrella (assembly GCA_001602295.1). Lineage (NCBI taxonomy): Eukaryota > Viridiplantae > Streptophyta > Magnoliopsida > Poales > Poaceae > Zoysia > Zoysia matrella. The sequence goes on from BCLG01001887.1 coordinate 4,091, forward strand.
GGCGGAAGCCGCAGCGCAATGACAGTGTAAACTGGTATCGCGGAGAGAGTGGTTTTGATCAAGACTAGCCGACCATTCCTATTCAGCATCCCGCCTCTCTAGGTGGACAGTCTGTCGGCCACCTTGTCGACCAACGGCTGGAAGGCCGATTTAGGCAACTTCCTTACCGAGAGAGGAAGCCTAAGGTAACGAATGGGGAACTCCGCGACCGAGCACGGGAACAACTCCGAGATGAGCTCGAGCTCCTCGACAGAACACCGAATGGGGGTGATCTAGCACTTCTGCAAATTAGTGGCCAGACCCGATGCTCCCTCAAAGAGCGAGAGGATACCTAGGAGAAGCTGTAGATCTGACCTAGTAGGCGAGGCAAAGACCACAAGGTCGGCCGCATATAGTGAAGCGCGATGTGGAATGTTCCGCACCCCTAGCGGTTGGAAAAGCGACCACTCATCCGCTTTCCGAAACATCGCACTGAGGGCCTCCATCACCATGAGGAACAACATCGGTGAAAGCGGATCACATTGACGAAGGCCACGGAAATGGTGAATTCTCTCCCCAGGATCACCATTAAGAAGGACGTAGAGTACGTGCAGATGGCAGACTTGATCAGTTATCACCGTGCCACCCATCCCGCCCTCCTCCACAGCGTGAAAGCCGTTTCCCTCTGTGATCAGCAGCCTTGTTGAGTTGACAGTTATGCCTTTGAGAGGTAATATGTGTTCCGAGACGAGGAAGAGCTTTGGATGAGTGGCGTGGACTGGATGGCACCGCCGGCATTGCTGAACAGGTCGGTCACCAGAAGGCCGAGAGAAATTTGAGAGAAAATGCTCTTGTTGAAAACGAAAGGCTCCTGTTCTTGTAGCTTTCTTCATCAGATTGAGAGAAATTCACCTTGTAGCTTTCTTCATCAGACTGAATAAATTTTGAGAGAAAATGCTCCTGATGAAAAAGAAAGGCTCTGCATTAGATGTAAAGCCACCTTTATGTTTTAATGTAAGAATAAGAAGTGATCCTACGTTCTTGTTCAGTTTGATTGGACCTCTAAGATACGAATTCACTTAGTGCAGCAGCCTGCACTCCTGTGCCACACTTTTAACAGCTGCAGGAACAAGTCACCATGTGCTGAATGTTGATAATTGATGATGTACTTTATGTCCAGTGGAGGTTGAGTCCTGAATGTGTGCCCTATAAAGCATCAAGATATCACTAAACAAAATACATCGAGCCATTGAGGCCTTTCGTTGATGAAGCTAATATGGAGCGCTTTTAATAGCTATTTAAATTAGTGATTCACAAAACACTGAACGGGACACTTACCACAATGAAAGGATCATCAAAGATCTGATGTGGAGCAAGAACGTTATAACAACATTCATCTCACCAATACTCCCTACATGAGCATAACCCATCTTTGAAATGATGAAATCTGTTTGCATCTCTCAGTATGATTTCCCGAGAAGTGATCTTTGCAATCAATTTTATCGCAGAGTGGCAATCACCACAGACTCTGAGGTTCTTCATTACACGAATGGGCATTCCTTCAGGAACTTTCAAAAGTCCGTATGCCACAGCCTGCCTCTCACTGTGATACCGCAGACTTTGATACTTCTGTTCCTCATCAACATCATGAAGCGCAAAGCTTCCATCAGCTGAGTATCCAGATTCCATCAACAACCCATCTAACTTCTCCAACATTTTAATGATGATAGCATGCTCTGAGTGTGTATTAACATCACCAGATGTGAAGACATGCACAGTCTTGCCATATTCTATCCAACTACAGCCTGGTGACTTATTTAACTGCCTTGAGCTAATGAATTTTCGCATCTCAGAGGCATCTTCCCACCTCCCAGCACATGTATAAATGTGAGAAAGTAAGACATATGGCCCAGCATTTTCAGGCTCTAGCTCTAACAGCTTCTTAGCCGCAACCTCTGCAATCTCAGCATTTTTGTGCACCCTACAGGCTCCCATCAGAGATCCCCAAATTACAGCATCTGGTTCAATTGGCATGGTCTTTATCATATCCAGTGCTTCATCCAGATGTCCTGCTCGACCAAGCAAATCAACCATACAAGAATAATGCTCCTGTCCAGGCCTGATGGAGGAATTCTTACCCATAGAATCAAAAATATTCCTCCCCTCTTCAACTTTACCTGTATAGCTACATGCTGTAAGGGCACCTATATACGTTATTCTATCAGGTGCCATTCCAGCCAACCTCATATCACAAAATATGCGGAGTGCTTCCTCCCCTAACCCATGTTGAGCATAACCAGTGATCATAGAATTCCACATCACAACGTCTTTGGGCTCAAACATGTTAAAGATCCTCTTGGCCCTATCCAAATTTCCGCATTTGATGTACAATGTGATTAATGCCGAGACAGCATATATGTCCATGTCAAAGGAGCACCTTAGCATCGCACCATGCACCTCCCTACCATAATCAAGAACAGCCAGCGCAGCACACACACTGAGGATGCTGATAACAGATGGGTTGTTTGGACGGATACCGTTGCACAACATCTTGCGGAAGGTAGACAGTGCCTCCATAAAGAATTCATTCTGCTCATATGCTTTGATAATTGCACTCCATGTTCCATCATCTCTCTCACGCATCCTCTCAAATACTGCCTTAGCAGCATTGACCATACCACGCTGCCCAAACCCAACTATCATCGCATTGCAGGCTGCCACCGGGTGCTCTGGCATGGCATTAAACAGCTTCTCAGCATCCTCTACACGGCCAGCCTGTATATATCCAAACAATATTGCAGTCCATGATACGTCATTGCGCTCCGGCATTACTTCAAACAGTTTCCGAGCAAGGTGGACCTGGCCATTCTGAGCGTAGCCAGACACCATCGCAGTCCATGACACAACATTCCGCTTTGGCATTTCGTCAAACAGAAGGCGCGCCTCAGCTATCCGACCAGCCTGGCAGTACCCAGATAGCATTGCGGTCCACGCCACAACATCCTTTGCAGGTATGTCATCGAACAACTCGCGGGCATCGTCGACACGGCCTGCGTCAAGGAAGCCACAGAGCAGCACCGTATATGATACGTGGTTGCGCTCAGGCATCTGCTGGAACAGTCGGATGGCGTCGGCCAGTAGGCCGTGGCGCAAGTACCCACGCAGCAGGGAAGTGAAGGAAACAACCGACGGCGGGTAGGGAATGGAGGCAAGCGCCGCGGCGGCGTCGGGAAGCGTGTGTCTGCGCAGGGAGAGGCCGGAGATGAGCGCGTTGTAGGAGCCGAGGTCGCGCGAGGGCATGCGATGGAAGACGCGGAGCGCTGCATCGGGGAGGTGATTGCGGAAGTAGCCGGCGAGGAGGATGTTGTAGGAGGCGGTGGTGCGGAGAGGCATGGCCTCGAACGCCGCGCGGGCGCCCTCCATGTTGCCAACGCGCGCCAGCCGAGCGATACGCGCGTTGGCGTCCGCTACCGCTGGCGCCGCGCTCGACGGCAGGAAGCGGACGGGCGGGAGGCGCATGGCGGGTGAAGTAACGCAACGAAGTCCTACGCTAGCTTGTTTCAGAATTGGGCCTGTGGATGCATATGATGGCGGTCCGGTGTAGCAGGTTTTGGACAAAATTGCACAAAGACATTTCAGAAGAATATCGTGCAAGTTGCGAGTTCCTTTATGCTTCAGAAATCTAAACTTGTTTCCAAACATCACGATTAGCAATGAAAACAAAAGGTACAGGGTGTTTGGTCACTAGATCGTTGATCAAACAATGAAATTATATCGATGTTAAATATATGTGAAAATACAAGTGTACGATACTTTGAACCCAGCATGTGGAATCCAATAAGAATATATTGTCACATACAGTCAGAATCATGGATATGCAAACTTCAAAAGGCAGAATATCTCCTAAAATACATGAACTTTCGCTGTTACTGCAAAAGTTCCACGTCTTCATTTGGACTACACTACTGTTATTTACCATTCCAAGAAACGAGTAAATTCAGAATGAGGTCATTGCCTAAGAACACTGTTAGAGCTGAAAATGAAATTCTCCTCTCCCGCGATGGTTGAGGTGAGCCGCCCTGCTGCCCACCCATTGTTTACTACTCTAGCAGCGCTCTTTGCTGGATCACCTATAACCCGGCTACCCTCAACAACCTTGTCGAATTCCGGGAGACCTTTCTCCTTTCGCTCCTTCCTCCTCCTCCTGTCCTCATCTCGTTCTTTCCTCAACCAGGACTCCACTGTTCTCTGAAAAACAAACAATATCTGAAGAACTAACATGATGTGCTTAAAACATACTGTGCCATCTATGTGGTACTTACCATGAGAGATAACTGGCTCGTTTCTTTCACCTTTTCCAAAGGCAGAGCTAATTGCAGCTTCCCATGAGCAATGTAAACCTAAAATCCAACATCAGCAATAAGCTGTGAATGTGATTTCGTTGATTTACATCTATAGAATATAGCAAGATTACTTACAATGTGTGTCGGCCAATCATCAAGGCCATCAAAAATATGTGTGGCATAGATGATTGTTGCTCCTCTTTCATCACATTCCTTCCTTAGATAGGACAACAGATTTGCTCTTGCCAATACATCCAGGTCAACTGTGATCTCATCAAGAAGAAGAACCTGGGTTGTGTTTTTTCTTTTCATTAGTAACATCTCCTTTGTATTGGTCCGGGTGCAGGCATGATAGATTATTTTGAAAAGGGACACCAAACCTTGAATGGCTTAAGAAGTCCCATGCAAATCTGGACTCGTCTTCTCTGACCATCAGATGCTTTGTGCATGCGCCAGGAAAGGTCAATATCTAAAATCTGTAAAACGACACACATGAAGCTGAAAATAGGCTGCCGTTTCAGTTTAAGAGAATAATTCAGCCACTGAAGCTAACATCGAATTATCCACAAGCACACACTCCAAGTAATGGAAAATTTGCTTACTGAGCATATAATTGTCTCTAGGGCCAGCCACTTTATATCTTATCTATTTAAGAAGGTAGGCTACAACATAGGTAGCTCCAAGCAAGGACAAAGAAGTGTTAGCTCATTTCACGGTAAGAACATAGTTGCTTCTTATATGGGTTAAGTTTTCTCAGTGGATTTTCATGGGTATCGAGGCATGATAATTTCATCTTTCCAGGGCAGAATGGTTAAGTTTGTATCTGTAGCATTATGTTTTGACGTTCTCAAGGTCCAAGCACCTATACTGGACCATACGCTAGGTTAAACATTACGACAAATTGACTGATGATTTTAAGCGCTTTCAAAAAAAGACTCGTTATAAGGTAGTAACCGATGTAGAAGCTTATTACAACAAAATGACGAGCTTAAAATGGAAAGCATGCAGGTTCGTTATACTGTGGCATAAAAGTTTCCGGATCCCAGCTGGTGAGACCCGCAAATTCCCGCGACTGTGCTATGAACATGAAAATGGGGGATCTACAAATCCCAGGAGAATACTGTGGAACAACTAGGCCCAGAAACAGAATCCAAAATCTGCAGATAACACATCAATTAGGTCACCTCACACATTTTAGAAGGAAACTAATGTGTACTTATTTGGGGGTGGAATGGTGATTAAGTAGTCAGTAAGAGAAGAATGCGTGAAAACAATCAATCTCAAATTCTCAAACAGTCAAGTTGTAGAAAACTGAAAAGTGCCTGTTCCATGACAAAATGGGGATTTCCATGATTTTTTGTTATGTAAGTGAATTCACTGAAAGAGGAGTGAACTTGCCTTGATAAGCTCCTCTCTCCTCTTCGGATCAATACCAGCAACTCCAAAAATCATCTTCTCTGCCGATATGTCCATCTGTATATTCACCTGGAAGCCCGCAAACGCCAAGTCGCGCCTCCACTGCAGCCATTGACACAACAGATTAAGGATCCATTGGTGATCAAATGGCAAAATTCGACACGCCCATCGCATACAAGAGAGAGAACTAAAATTCCCCTACCTCGCCGCCGAGGTAGCAGAGGTCGCCAGAGGAGGTGAGCGCCGTGTCGTGGAAGGCGGATCTGCCCAGAACCCGCACCATGCTCGGATCCACCATGTGCTTCCCGCCCAGTATCTTCAGTATCGTCGTCTTGCCTTCCAAAGGACAAAAGGCCGCCGCCGCATCCAAATCAACACCAAATCGGCAGAGGAAAACGAAGGGGGCCTACCACAGGGCGAAAAGAGGTACTGTACTTCTAACTTACCTGCGCCGTTGGAACCGACGAGGAGGCATCGCTGGCCGGCGTCGAGGGAGAAGCACACGTCCTCGATGAGCGGCGGCGCGCCGGGCGGCGGGCGGCCGTCGATGCCCGGGTAGGTGAAGGTGAGGTGGCTGATTTCAACCATTGGCGCCATTGCGGGCCTCTTGCCGCGGTCCGGTTGGTCGGAGGAGCAGGAGTCTTGTTTGGTTGGTGGAGAGAGGTGGATGGAAGACGCATTAGTCCAGACGGGCCGTGCTCGTGGAAGAAGCGGTAGTTGGGCCGTGGTTGGTGGCTAGCCTAGTTAGAGACGTGGCCTGAATTTGAGCTTGAGGACGGCAGACGGCCACGCGGCCCAAGCCTCGAAGGACTTTCGAAATGTGCTGCCGTGCAACTGGATTCTAGAAATACTAAATCATTGCTTTCGTCGTGGAGCTTGCCCGGGATGTCCCTCGTAGAAAATTTCAGCGTTAGTTTAATTTTGAATTGGATTTTGGATGCGAAATAATTCGATGAAACCACCATGATTGAAGTAGCCACAGCAAGTACTCCCTCTTCCTTAAATTATATTAGTAAAATAAAATTCTAATTTACAATTAAACTTAAAATTATTAATCTGACGATACAATTTTTTAATGGAACGATACCAATTTTAAAACGACGGGATTATTTTTCTGTGCTGCACTTCAATCCTCAGTCCGAGTCCGTGAATTCTGAATTGCATCTCTCATGTTGGGCCTCCATCTGGCCTTTAATATGACGGTCTGCAGATTCAGGCCCACGAAAGAACATAACTGGGCCGAAACAAATTAAACGCAGACCGACGATGGATGGGCCATCGCCTCCGACTTTTCAGTCAGCGCAGCGGAACTGTGGAACGAAAACGACAGACGATGGATGGGCCATCGCCAGACGCCAGACGTTTTTTTTTTTCTTTTGAGCCCATGCAGATGTGCATCTCTAGGCCCCGCGCTTTTGATGGACTCCGGAGCAATATAAAGGGCAAGCCTATGGGCCTATGTTATGGTGCAGCAGGCCCTCTCGCTGGTTGTTCAACTTACGGGTAAGAAAAGTAATTCGCGTGCGGACTTCGCGGGTTAATTAGTAACCACAACTGCCTCGACCCGGAAAACGATCGGCTGGTGGCCGGCGCCGGACTCACCACACAGGTCGACCGATCGGAGCGTGAAAACGACTCCAGCATGCACATAAAAAGTTTAGTTAAACGCGGCATGGAGGCCAGCTGCATAGCTTTCATCCTGTGACGTCCACGTAGCTAGCCAGCGAGCCACGTAGCGGATCACGTTGAATGGTCAATGCGGGAAATGTCTCCACGGTGTTACGACTACTGTTTCACTCATGACTCTAATCTCACCAATAACATACTCTCTCAGATTTTGAAAGTCAACTTTAACCACTCATTTTATTTAAAAAAATTTAATAAATATTATATATTTTATTGTAATTTAATTTATCATTATAAACTTAAAATTTTAAATATTTAAATTTATTTTTTAATAAAACAGATGATCAAAAGTTATTGTTCTAAATCGATATCAATTAAAAACAGAGGAGGACTATCTTATCGTAGCGAGTGCCAAACCGATCGAAAGCACCCACGTTTTGAATAAAAAACATCAAACGGCGGTGCGGTGTTCCAGCCCAACCTCCACAAGCGAGTCTCGCGGCCACCGACACGAGGATAACGATGGACTACCATTCGAATTATCTACGCTTACGTACGTCCTTGTTGCCAGTTATCTTTGACGGGATAAATTAGTTAATTCTGACGAAGCCGATCCATATGCCCATGGCATTGGCAAATCACAGTGAATACCGTATCTTGTACTCCAGAGTCCAGTACTACTAATTATAGCTAATGTATGGCTAATGAGGGCTCTGGAAACGTGTGGAGTGGAGCTCAACTCAAGCGAAGATCTTTAACTAGAGTCAGTTTTCTTTGTCTCTCCTTTTCTGGACCAATTACGATTGGCACCTCGATCAACTGCACGATGCATATCTCTGTCCCTGTCTTCTCAAGGAAACATTTCGGGCCAGATATTAACGTACTGTGGTTAGCACGTCGACTTACCGCGGTTCGGAAAGAAGGTTATTTTCTTCGATGTCAGATCAAGTGTTATTCTCTGGCCACTGTTAACAATGGGCTTACAGGCTACCTAAACGATAGTTACTGGTGATAAAAAGATCTTGGGGGAAATATCCCATGTGTGGGCACGGGCGCGTCCTCGCGTGGCGATGCCGTGGCTTCTACGGCCGCTGCGTCACCTAGGTTCCATGTACCTGGGCAAAGAGCATGGCTGCCATGTCACACATCGATCTCACGTGCTGCCGAGTGGAGTGCCAGAGTTCCAATACACGACGCCACGCCTCCTCCCGGGCACCGCCTCCATGCTAGCGCACGCGTCCCCTGCTCAAATGCCCATTCGTTCCTCCACAGTTCCATGTAGGTAGCCAGGTGTCCGCGTGTCCCTTCGGAGCATGTAGAGCGGTGCCAGGACCCGGTAGCCTTGACCTGTGGCGCGCGGCACATGCTGCCTTGTCACCGTCACCCGCGGCCGGCTCGTCGTCGTTCTGCGCGTCGATTGATCGGACAACACGTGAGCCCGCACGCGCACCATCCACGGGGACAAACGACGAGAAAAACAAAAATCACAACGTCCAGACGTCCGGTCGCTTCCATACTTCCGCTGGCAAAGGGAACTCCTGCAAAAAAAAACTTCAATCAAACGGCGCGCGATCTCTACCGCACGCGGCTGCGCAAGAACGGCAGGGAGCCGCGTCCGAACAAAGTGAGGCGCGAGTAAAGCCACTGCACCTATTCAACCCGTACCCTTGATCGGTGCACTGCACCAATCTGTTGACCTTATCTAAAAATTTATGGCAGGTCAAGCTGCTCGGCATAGCGGGTTCGTTGTAATAACCACACGGGCCACGCCCGGTGTACGTGCAGTGCCCAGGATGCTTGCGCACGCCAGAATGCCACGACCGCGCGGGACATCACCGAACTGTGGAAGACGACGAGGCGTCGTTTGCCTGTTGCATGCGGCAGCTGCAACCTAAAAGTCATCGAATGCAACGTGTCCCAAATCAGATCCTGTTCTGTTTGGATAAGTCGTCGACCGTGTGGATTGGTCGGTTGAAGATCGACTCCAGAGCATGCCAAAGAGGCAGGTCTTGGTCGCAAGGTTTTTAACCTACGGAGTCCTACTAACCAGGGAAATGGGGGAGTGGAAACACGTGCATGATGCTGACCTCTTTTCTCTATCAGACTGTAATCAATAATGCACCGCCTATGCTAAGGATGTTGTTTACTGTGTCGACAATACTTTCTTTCAGTGTGCAAACCGAGTGCACCGGCATTAGACACAAAACGAAATCTCAGTTATTAGAGGCTCAGTTTTATCACATACTCTCTCTGCTCTTTAATTGATATCATAGTTGACTTTTAAATTTAAGTTTAATTATTCGTTTTATCAAAAAATTTGCTTGAATATATAAAATTTAAGTTATAATTCAAATAATTCTAGTAATAAATTAAATTATATCAAAATATATGAGATTTATCAAAAAATTTGAATAAAACGAATAATTAAATTTAATTTAAAAATCAATGGCGATATTAATTAAAAAAAAGAAAGAGTATGCATTTTGTCTAGACATTCATGTGCAATCCGGGGACCTGAGTAAACCTACTTGTGCATTCACTGACACTCAGATCTTTGCTAGAATACTGCTTCCTGTACCTTAAAAAATGCAACTGTCAAAAACAGTTACAGATCTTGTGGTGGAAACTTTGTCTTGGTTTTTGTTGATGACTTTTCAGCCTAACAAAAAATCTAAAAACCACAAAATATATTTATTTGGTTACGCGAATGTCAGCACCGCTACGAGCACTCGTCGCGCAGGCTAAGCACGGTGGCTGCGATACAACGAGAAGACCACAACCATCGCATGAAAGGGCGAACAGCGTCCGTCCGCGCCCGTGCGCCACTGAGAGGGAGCCGCGAAGAAAGTTCCTGTCCACGATTTGAGGACCACGAGCCCGGAATCGTGACGCGCACACTGGGGGGCCCTGGAATCTGCGAAAATCGGGGAACCAGACCAACCCGGAAGTGGACGTTTCTGGAGCTCTCCGCCTTGCTGCTACTCCCTCCATTCTAATGCTTTTGGTTCGGCAAAAAAAATAAATAAAATAAAAAAATAAGATGTGTTAAAAAAATTAAAATAAAAAATATCTAAAAAAATACATTAAAAAGAGAAAAATAATTTATAATTTTAAAAAACTCAAAAGCTTTAAAATAATTTATAATTTGAGACGAAAGACTTACTTGGCTCTTGCCTCCGTCCTATTGTTTGTCCCTCTACTTGCAGACTCAGAGTAACGCGCGTGAGCTCAGCTCGGCTACTCTTCCCGGACCGTGAGAGACATCCCAAACCACTCGAGGCCAAAGGCCCTCGCGCGAACAGCCAACACACACAAAGATCCCGCCCTGTCCCCCGTCGCATCTGCTCGTGTTGAGTCCGTAGTGTACTGCCCTTGCCATATCCACGATTACGTGACACCAAATCAAGCAAACTACCAACGACATCCATGAAATAAAAAATACTCCCTTCATTCTATTAATTTAATTTTAATCATTCGTTTTATTTAAAAAATTTACTCAAATATATAAAATTTTAAATTGTGATTTAAATAATTTTAAAAATAAATTAAATTATATTAAAATATATAAAATTTATCAAATTTTTTTAAATAAAATGAATAGTCAAAGTTAAATTTAAAAAATAACAACATCGTTAAGAGAGCAGAGCATACGAGAACAACGTGGGAACCATCCAGAACATCAAGAGCGCCCCGCGCCATCGCGACGGCGAACAATGGCCCGTGCATCACGCACTTTCCGTTAGTAAAATAATGTCCCTCTAATCGGGAAAAAGACGGGAAGGAAAAGAAGCGGCAGCACATCGAACGCCCACCCGGCTGCAAGCGACAATGAGTCTGACACAATTGAAAGATGATCTTAATATTTGCATCTCCCTGTTTAATTTACAACCCAAAATACAAATAGTTCAGTCCTTCGTACTAGAGGACTGATAACACTACCCAAGGCTACTCACAAAATGCAGTACTGAACGGGTCGTGAAAAAAGACGACCCTTGGATTGTAGTAACTCAAAAAAAAAGGAAAAAACAAAATACAAATTAATTAACTTCGTACGGCGAGATAATTCTTGGCGCGTCGGCGACGGGGGGCGACGCGCAGGGATCACGCGGCCGACGGCGCGGTGACGTACTTGACGGTGCCGGCCTCCGCCAGCGCCGCGCGGAGCGGCTTCTTGGCCGCAGCCTCGACCTCGTCGGCGGGCGTGTCGGGTAGGCCCTTGAAGTCCAGGGTCTCGTCGTTGTAGATGTCCCACCACTTCTTCACCAGCATCTTGATGTCCTCCCTGTCCATGTTCGCTTCCTTGCCCGTGTACCTCCACGGCTTCGACCCCTACAGCCACGAACCGGTGAGCACACACAAAACTAACAAAAGCTGACGAATCGGAAGGAATCAGCCGCGGACGGCGTGTCCATCCACTTACCGCAGCGCAGTAGTGCACGACCTTGACCTTCTCGAGCTGGACGTTCTCGGGGTGCCTCCAGAGCATGGCCAGGACGAGGTTGTAGACGTTCGGGATCGGTTTGTACTGGTCCCTGAAGAACATGTTCAGGAAGTCCTGCTCCGCGAAGGGCGTTGGCGGGGTGACGCGGAGCGTGTCGAGCAGGGCCTTGGCGGTCGCCATGCTCGGCTCGTGCACGAACATGCCGGCGTTGAAGTAGAGCGCCGGCGGCGGGCCGAGCTTGGCGGTTGGCCACGCCACTCTGTCCGGGCACTGCTGGCAGTACCCGATCTTGTACTGCGTGGTGTGGCTCCACGTCTTCTCGCAGAAGCAGTCCATCACGGCGTAGAAGTGCCCCTTCTCCAGCTCGAAGAGCTCGTCGATGTTGTCGAACACCTGGATGTCGGCGTCGAGGTACGCCATCCTCTCGTACTCCACAAACTGCAATAATCAGCCAGACGTCCACTCGTGAGCACATCGTCATTAGAATTAGAAATCCAAGACGACTGCTCGATTAATTACCTCCCAGATGCGGAGCTTGGAGTAGTTGATGACGTAGTATGCCATGGCGAACTGTGTCTGGTTCTCGGGCGGGTACACGGGTTCGATCTCGCGGACGATGCAGCCCTGCGAGACGAGGATGCGGCGGTGGGACTCGGGCACGTCGGGCAGCACGGCCACCACGAGCGGGTACGCCGAGCCGACCTTGCGCAGGCCCTTGGCCAGCCCCACCACGCCCTTCCAGTAGTCACCGTCGCCCGCCAGGAACGTCACGTACGCCCTGGTCGCGGGCTTCGGGGCCGCCGTGGCCTTGGTGGTCAGTTTGCCGGCCAGCTCGGGAGCCATCTCGTCGGTCGGAGAAGGATGGGGGTTTCGAGCTCCTACGAGCTTGCTTGGTCTGGGATTCGGAGGCTGTGTGCTTGTTCGTTACGAGTGCGGTTTAGTGAGCGCTTCCTTTCGCTTGAGCTTGGGGTTTTCACGGTAGGATGGCCGCCGTTTAAATAGATAATCGGGGGCCGATATGTCCCCTCCGCGTCGGTCACAGGGCAAGGATCTGTGCAATCTGAGCCGTCCGTAGCGGGAGCGGCGTCGTGGACCGAAGCTTCTCGAGGGGGCCAGTTTCGGGAGTTCCAGTCGAGGAAGGCGCGAGAAGAAGAGAAATGGGAGCCGAGATTTGTTTACGCCGTTCTTTCTTCTGCTCCCTGGTCTGTCGCGCCCGGCGAGCTTGATTACGGATAAAAAAATCCCTTTCCGTCGATTGGAGGATGGTGGATGAGGCATTGAGGCCGGTAATTGTTTACTTGTCCTTTTTGTTCCTGCTTTTATTTACTTGCATATATGGCAATCCTTTGCTGAGACCACGAATCAATGATAATTTTGGTGCTTGCGGAATCAAGAATTTGTGGTGCAAGTGAGAAGGGCTACAGGTGTTCCGTTGTTTTCTTCCACTTTCCTGATTTGTGAATTTGATTGGCAGTACATTCATTGTCAAGGACGTCCCACCTTAGATCTCAGTTTCAGTTTTCTCACTGACATCTGAGCTCGAAATCGTGAGAAATAACAATACCGGGATCAGGATAATTAAGCGATCCCTTTTGTATAGCTAATTGTGAATCGCCATATGTATAACCCGCTGACGTTTGTTATAACCGTTCCCGTTTTCTTGTAAAAATCCTGCTACCTTGTACACAGTATGTTTACTGTTCACAGAACAGTAGAACACAGACACACAGTAGACCGAAAGCGAACCGGAGTGCATGTGCTTCCTTGCGGAGAAAAACGACATTTGTTTCGTAAACTTCCCGTCATTCTCACGAGCTGCTACGGTGCCTCTGCCACACAAAGGAGGCGTTTTTTCTGTCCTTATGCAGCTCTCCCCCACGTCGCTCCTCGCTCGGTGCCCGGCCTAACACCCTCGGTGACCGGAAGTTACAATGAGAGTAGATACTGTGGTTGCGAATAGAATAAAATGAATGATACGTATGTTTATAAATAAAATTTATTTTTTTAAAAAATAAAAAATTTTATTTTGTTTGTTTATTCATCAATGCGATGGTGATAAATTATTGGAGCATGTGAGGAGGAGCTAGCAGCAAATTCGCTTACCTCGGCGACCGGACGAGAGACCAGGATGGTTCCGGAACCCTGTACCGTTTTCCTGAATCCCATCGAGTCCCTACCAGGTCAAACGCACCGGTCGCCGTCAACAACGTCGGGCACGCGCGGACGCAGCAGGTTCAGGAACGCACCGCGCCCCCGCCTGCGAACCGGATGGATGGTTCCGGTTTGCCCGGAGTTGCACGGCGTATCTGTGGCAATAAATATAGAGTTGGTGGTGAATAAAAACGGTTTGTCTGGAGTTGCACGGCGTACGCTCTGTGATAATAAATATGAAGTTGGCGGTGGATAAAAAGTATGATAAATAAAATTTATTAAAAAAACAATTCATCGATCTCAACTGTTTATCTGATGAATTAAACGGTTAAGAGATATCATTTTATATAAGTGGAGGTGAAAAAATCCGTTTATGCCTCTGTGTGGAGGAGTGGGACGCACCGTATTTTTTTCTCGAGGGTGCTACGGTTCAGGCGCTGCTGATGTTGGCCTGGGTGAGGCCGCAGGGGTAATAGTTATAATAAAGAGTGAAGTAGATAATGTGATTATAAATAGAGTGAATGATATGTAGATAAATAAGTTGAATTTATTTTTTAATAAAAATAAAAAAATTATTTTATCTGTCTATTTATTTATTTGAAGGTGATAAATATAGCAAATATTTGAAGACGGCTAATAAAAAATCCGTTTATCCGTGAGGGGCCTGCTTACCAACCTCCATTTGCAAATACTTAGTCGCTGGCGCGACACGTCGGTTGGCCGGCAGCTCGGTCGATGCTTCGCGCGAGGTACTTGGCACCGCGCTGGAAGAAGTAATGGCCATCCCGGGACGTGGTCCCGCCGACGCTGACCAACCGTGGGTATAGAGGTCAGTGTTAGAAGTACTCGATCTGTCCATAGCGTATTGCGACGCATCTTACACGGGAAAAGGTACTCACCCAACTCGTCTACTGTCAAAACATTATGGTGCATTCGCTTATACTCTTACCGTTTATTCTGTCGTTTTTAAATTGATATCATCATTAATTTTTATAATCAATTTTAATTATTTATTTTATTTAAAAATTTTGTTTGAGTATATAAAATTTTAAGTTGTGATTCAAATAATTTTAATAATAAATTAAATTATATCAAAATATATAAAATTTATAATTTTTTAAATAAAATAAATAATTAAAATTAAATTTAAAAATTAACAGCGATATTTAAATAACAGAGAGAGTATGTTTCAAGTTTCTGCACCTGTGAGCTGTACTCTACCAAGATAGTGATAAGTTTATGATGCTGCAGTACAGCGTAGCAACAGCCGAATACAGATCTTACATCGCGACGCATCTTGTACTTGCTATAACAAAGTAGTAACGGCCTAAGACATCTTCAAGTAATGGTTAAACAGATAATAAAGCCTACGCCGCTGAAAATCACGCCGTTTTCACAATACTACAAAAATGCCCTATATTGACGTTTCAGATTTCACTATAATGACCTACGCAACTTGGTTGAACTAGTTGAATAAACGAACACTTACGTGGTGTTGAATCCTATAGGATTCTAAGAATTCAGATAATTTTTTTTTGATAATTCGGATAATTTTTTTTTGATAATTGTTCAAACAGGCGAAATTTTAAAAAATTATAAAATTTTATAAAATCTTATGGATCTAAATATTATTCAAATTTTTATATCATAATGCAAACCAATATATTTAAAATAATAAAATCACGTAATTCAAACTATTGAGATTTTAAATTTTTAAAATTTGAATTATAAAATACAAGAATCCAGCTAAAATCTTATAATTTAAATATAGAGATTTTAGAATCTTAAAATTCAGATTTTAAAATCTAAAAATCTATAATTCAAATTCTTGATTCAAATGAGGTCTAAATAATAGACGACTAGAAACACCTGAAACTTATCAAGATTACAGCTTGTTTGCAGCTGCTGGAGGAAGCGCAGGCAAGCCGTTTGGAAGTCGGCTTGTTGAATGCCGGAGACGCTCCTCGACTCCGCGCTCCCCGACTGCGCTCACCGGGCGGGCGCTGTGGAAGCGAGGCGGAGGCGGTCGGCGAAGAGGAGCGTCGAGGTGCCTTTGCGAGGAGTGGCGGCCCGGCGGCCGTGCGAGGTGGAGCAGGTCCGAGCCGGTCGGCGGTGGAGCGAGGCGGAGCAGGGTTGAAAAAACCGCTCGAAAACCACAGTAAATCGCGGTTTTCGATCAAACCGCTGCGGTTCGGTTTTTACGGTTGACCGGTTTTCGTTTTAAAATTTTATTTTTTTTTTGAAAATTTGAAAAAATTTGAAAATTCGAAAACCGCTCAAATCGAGCGGTTTACCGCAAAAACCGTTGAAAAACCGCTCAAACTGATTTGATTTCAAATTTAAAAACGGTAAACCGTAAAAACCGCTCGGTAAACCGTAAAAATCGTTCGGTTTTCTTTTAAAAATTTGATTTTTAAATTTGTTCGATTTTTGTAACGGTTTTTGCGGTTTTTTTGCGGTTTTCGTTAAACCGCTCTCGAACGTTTCCGCGGGCTCAAACAGTTTTTGAAACCCTGGGCGGAGGCGGCCAGCGAGGAGGGGCGGCGCGGCAGCCTTGCGAGGAGGGGCGGCGAGGCGGTCATACGTGGATGGACGGCGCGGCGGCCTTGCAAGGTGGGGCGGCGCAGCGGCCGTGCGAGGTCGAGCGGGTGGGTACGTGGGGCCTCGGCGTCGCTCTCGGCTGCAAATTCCGAGCTGTCTGTTAATGTCGTTGGGCGGCTCCGGATCATACGCGCGTAGTCCGTGGCTGCGGTTGGGAGTTTAGGAACGGCAGTAAACATGCGGAGCGCGACGCCGAGACCAGGAATGATCGGAGCGCGCTCGGCGGTGAACGGTTCGTGCACGCTGGAGCTTTCGCGTCGTCGTCCGACGTTGAGCCCTTGAAGGCGCATAGCTGACGGACCTGTTATGATGGATCGATGGTGTTTACGGACAGCGATCAGGAGGCATGAGAGGGCTTGTACTGGACGTTTGCCGTCCAAACAGTAAAGGCCCGGGACCACCGTCATGATGCTGGGCCTGATTGAACCGGTGGCTAAGTTGGGCTTCATATGTCTTTGGGTTACGATGCACAATCCATATTCACTACAAGTGGGCCTTCGCCTGATTGAACCGGTGGCTAAATTCTCGAGGAACAACGCTTTCTTCTGCGTCCATCTAAGGCAAACTTAAAACAGATAAGCTGAAACAAACATTTTGAAATGTGGTTTTTAGAATGCTGAAAAGTTAGTTTTTTCAGAAATAAACTAAAAGCTGAAAAGCTCACTGAAAGCTGCTTTTACAGCTTTTGGTGTGCAGAGAAGCTAAATGTATATTAAAAAAGCCAACATATAAATTTTAACAGCTAACTTTTCAACTAGTCACCAACCAACTTTTTTAAAAGCTCAAAAGCTCCAGCTCAAACAAAAGGACGTAAGTTTCACTTGGAATGCATTTTTTCCTTTTTTTGAAATTGAATTTTTTTATAAAATTACTATGTGATTTCGAAATTCGTAAGTTCTAAAGGAGGACTGAGTTTCATCTGTGTTATCTCGGGTGTGCATTCCCTTCAAAGTGAACCTCGTTGTCCTCTCCACGAGACTTTGAGCCTCAAGTAGTCAAGCTTCAAGGCACCAATGTTGTATTCACCAGGTGTTCGACTCCTCAGCTGTCAAATTTAGGATTCTGTATCATGACATTTGGGAAATACAAATCTTTCCTGCACAAAGTAGGGAACTGGTTCTGCTACACGAAATCTAGCACGTCTGCAACGGTCGAACTGTTACCCGGGCTTTGGAACAGGCAGCCTGTCCTGGCCTGGCCCAAAACCAACCATCTCCTATCCTGAACGGCTGAACCGCACCGGATAACACGACATCCCGAACAATCGCGCCCTCCCCCTTTCCTCACTCCAGCACACCGAGCCCACAGCGACCGGAGAGAAGATGGCGTCCCTGTCGCAGCACGTCGTCGCAGGCCTCGCGTGCCCGCCGCTCTCCGGCGCGTCGCTCCACCCGCCCGCGGCGCCTAGGCGTTCGCCGTCGGCGCTGGTGTGCGGGACGTACGCGCTGACCAAGGACGAGCAGGAGCGGGAGCGGATGCGCCAGCTGTTCGACGAGGCCGCCGAGCGGTGCCGCACCGCGCCCATGGAGGGCGTCTCCTTCTCCCCAGAGGACCTCGACACCGCCGTCGAGACCACCGACATCGACACCGATATCGGTTCCCTGGTAAACACCCGCCTCCTTCCCTACTCTATTTTCATTTTACTGTTCGTTCTGATAGCAATTGGTGCGGATGAAAAACTCTTCGTCGTTTGAAATTAGATGCTATCTTTGTGGTGCTTAGGTTCATGGTGTTTCAGTTTAAAAACACTCAAGCACATAGAATCTTTTATGGCGCACATAGGCTGACATGGTGTCGCAATGGCAATCAATTTCGTTTCCATTTTTTTTCGAGATTAGCAGAATGTCCGAAATTACGAAATTATAGCGGCATCGGCTTCTCAGTAGGGCAATTACTTTCCGTACCACTGGCACATTTTGATTTCTAGAGAGTTTTGTCTCCAAGAATTCTTTTTTTTTTTGAAGAGAGATTAACTCGGCTTTTAAAAAAAGCCAACATTACAGGAGTCTGAAAACATCCAGGCTTCTACCAAAGGAACTCTTAACAGACGACCAGCTAAACCAACTGACACCAGACTGAAACACGTCACAAGACTGCAGTTCAAAAACCACCAGGACAGCCTCTCCTACAGGCGCTTCAGCAGATAAAAAGACCCAACAACACTAATGCCAAGTTCAACGACAACAAAAGAACACCAGACAGCTACGGCCAACCCAACTCTCTCAGATTTCCATCACGTCAGATACAAATGTCGATTCAGGCAGATGCTTCACAGTCCAAGCGAGCTTCTGGAGGATGTCTTCAATCTCTAGCTTTGTCTTCTTCTTTTCCAGTGCTTTCCATTTCTGTAAATACGAGATTCCAAGAAATATCACATCAGAACTTCCGGTCAATTGACATCTTGTTTCTAATATTCCAAAGGGCCCACGAAATCCCTGCAAAGAACACCATACCCACTGATTTGGGGTAATCAAAGTAAGCATTCATCCAAACAATCCAGAGTTCTTCTAAGGAGCGAGGAATAGCTGGAGCACCACAAGTGTCTCGAATCACACACCAAGTGAAAATAGCAAGAGAACACTTGAAGAAAACATGGTCCACTGACTCTCGCACCCCACATAAAATGCATCTTTCACCTCCCTTCCAGCCTCTCTCACTGAGGCACATTTTAACTTGCAATTTCCCAAACCACATTTGCCAGAGAAAGATTCCGACTTTGAGTGGTACTCTAGCTTTCCAGATCCTATCTAAGATAACTTTGTTCACACCCGGGTTAGTTAAGTGATACAGAGATCTAGTAGTGAAAGTGTGACTCCTATCTAGGGCCCAGGACACCACATCATCCTCATCATCAATCATGCAATTATCAGTCAACTTACTAAGCTGGTTCCATTCTCTCCTCTCATTATGACCAAAGTTCCTTCTAAACCCAATGCACAATCTAGCTTCCCTAAGACAATCCCCCACTGTCATTTCCTTGTTACTACAGATATTGAACAGGTTAGGGAAGAGATTCTTCAGTCTCCAAGAATTCACAGTACTGAATCTACTGATCTGCTAAATAAGGTGTGAATATGAGGATTTTGGTTGTTCTTGGTATCTTTTTTATTTTCGTTGGACCATGCTATGCTTCTCATTGTTCATGTAACGATGTGCTACTCCCGTAGTGTCAGTGACATCTTCAGCGTGCTGTCTGAGTGGCCTTAGCAACTGGTACTGCTTATTCTTCTGCAGTCACTAGTCCGTATGTCATCATTATCGAAATATGAAATTGGTTAAAGATCATTCTTCAATCAAAGAACAAGAAGCACCGAAACGGCTGTTGATCTCAACTGTGATTAACTTGCTGAATCGGCATTATCTTAACTTTATTAGATTTTTGTGAGTGGCTGTGGATGGTAAAAACACATCAAGCAATCACTGTGATTAACATGCCGAATCTCTAACTAATCGTTTCCTCAACTAAATGTCATAAAAACACATCAAGTCTCAAGCCTGGATGTTAATGAAGTGAGGTGATTGCTGCCCTCGCCGCGTGTCCAGCGTGGGTGCCATACACGTAATGCTGGCTCCTCATCGCAAATATTTTCAGTTTGTTGGTGGCTCTCCCTGAACTATGGTTCACCCAATTAGATGTGTTGATTGTTTAAGTCCCTTATGCTGCCCTTACTGTCAACGATTCAACTATGTGCTGGTTGCAAGAAAGAAACTATAACTAATTTAACACATGGTTGCTTAAACCTACAACTTTGTCACCGACCCACCTGGCAGCCGCAATGACACATTCATGGTTGGCTGCAAAAAACAACTGACAAAATTATAGGGTCTTTATAATCAAACATCAAATTCTTCTGCAACTGACACCAAAAGTCGTTAGTTTTTGTAATACATGTCAAAATAAATGTAGATTTGAAATCAATCTAATTTATAAAGGTGAGGCCCCCCCCCCCCCCCCCCTCCGGTCACGAACACACACACATCTCATGAACTAGAACTGGGGGATGAGAAATGCCGATTCTGCAGTTATACTACTATATGTTAATGCTATTAGTGTTTGCTGTTGCTTCTCAATTCTTCATATTGTAGTGGCTTTGGGTAGATTATGACGGGAATTCTCATTTAACTCTATTTTTTATTTTTAACGTCTAGAAAATCTGTTGTGATTGTGATATCTACAGATCAAAGGAACAGTATTCATGACTACCTCGAATGGTGCATATGTTGACATCCAATCGAAGTCTACTGCTTTCTTGCCTTTAGATGAGGCTTGCCTTCTTGATATTGATAATGTTGAAGAGGCTGGTATTCGCCCTGGTTTAGTTGAAGAATTCATGATAATAGATGAGAACCCTGGCGATGAAACTTTGATTCTAAGCCTGCAAGCAATCCAGCAAGATCTTGCATGGGAAAGGTGCCGGCAACTTCAGGCAGAAGATTTTGTCGTCACTGGTAAAGTGAGTAACAAACTTAAAGAAACAACTAATTATTTCCTGATCGCAATATTGCTTGTTGCTACAGTTTTCATTTATGACGTTAAGGTTGTTCACTGTCTGATACAGTTTCATCCTTTTTTAGGTTCATTTCCTGTTTTTGCGATCTCCTTGTTGTTTTGAAACAACCAAATGCTGTTTTTAGCCTTGTTTGGGTGCAGCTTTATTAAATTGTTTTTCTTGTTATATTCAATGGTGCATTTAGGTGATTGGAGGAAACAAAGGTGGTGTGGTTGCTCTTTTGGAGGGGCTTAAGGCATTTGTACCATTTTCACAAGTGTCATCGGTGAACTCCCAAACTTTACAGTTCCTTTCGTACATGCAATGACATTTTCATCTACTAATCTCAGTTCTAGATATTATCATTTGCTTCTGTTAATGAAATTTTCAGTTGCACCTACCGTAACTCTTTTTTACCTGATACTCTTCGATTTGATATTGATCAGAAAACAACTGCTGAAGAGCTGCTTGGCAAAGAATTACCTCTGAAGTTTGTGGAGGTTGATGAGGAACAAGGAAGGCTTGTCCTCAGTAATCGCAAGGCGATGGCAGATAGTCAAGCCCAGCTTGGTATTGGTTCGGTTGTCTTGGGAACTGTTGAGAGCCTGAAACCTTATGGTGCATTTATTGACATCGGTGGAATCAATGGTCTTCTCCATGTCAGCCAGATTAGTCATGATCGTGTTGCAGATATCTCCACTGTTTTGCAACCAGGAGATACCCTCAAGGTATTGCCATCTTGATATTTAGAAATTGCATTATATCTTCATAGAGCTAAGGTAGTGCATTCTGGTGCAAGGTTATGATACTGAGCCATGACCGTGAAAGAGGACGTGTAAGCCTTTCGACAAAGAAGCTTGAGCCAACACCTGGTGACATGATCCGCAATCCCAAGCTTGTTTTTGAGAAGGTTAGTATAAAAAAATATATTTACATATGTGCTGAATATGCTTGAGATAACGAAGTAACTTTTGGTTTCTTTGGATCAAATCAGGCTGATGAGATGGCACAGATATTCAGGCAGAGAATAGCACAAGCAGAGGCAATGGCCCGTGCTGACATGTTAAGGTTCCAGCCAGAGGTATTCCTAGTATTTCCTTGTGGATGCCATGCTGTGCCAAAATCCATTTACCATATGCATAAATCGTGACTCTTGCATGACATTTAGCTGAGATAATAATTGGACTGTTTTCTTGTGACATCTGTTTGCAGAGTGGATTGACCCTCAGTTCAGAGGGAATCTTAGGACCATTGTCATCGGACTCACTTTCAGAGGATTCTGAAGAACTGACGGATGAATAGAAGCAGTAGAATGAATGCACAAGTTTCAAGATTTGTGGCAGATTTTCATACTCAAATTTCTTCGAGCGAAAGCATGACAAAGGCCTGCTCTGTTCAGCCCATTTTGCCCCTTTCAGTTGTACTTGTTTCAACGTGGTGAAACAACTGGAAATGTAATCTATTGAAGACACTGAAAAGTAAATGGAATTTACGTCCCTTGTGAAGCTATCCCAATTCTTGCAGGAAAAATAAAAGTTAAACCCACTACACAAAGTGTAGTTTGACCGTGAGCTCTATTTTGTTTTTATCTTTTGCGTACCGAGCAGGGAACACATAAAGGGATTTGAATTAGGCAACATGTTTTGCTCAAACCAAAGACCAGAGATGTGTCAACAGGAAAGCAGCACACGAAACCCAAAGTTACAATCCAAATTTGCCGTTCCACCTTGGTGGAGCCTGATGGCTAAGGCAACACACGGCAACTAAAAAATATCGAAGCTTGTTGGAACTGTCTGCAACCCCGTCAACACAGTGTCACCACAGATGCCCTTGCTAACAGGGCTTGTGCTATTCCACCGAAACAGCGCCACAAAGAAATCAGAGCCAAAAGGAGCTTTTGCAACTTCGCAGGTTGACACCGGATGAGCTTCAATTTATCAGTTGGGCTGTGCCTGGAGCAGCTCCACCTCGTGGCCACGGGATAGACAAAGCCGAAACGGTTTTAAAAACAGTTTGCTTGCACAATACTACAACTGTACGTGCTCCCCGGACACTTTGTTCAAACATCTCAAGCGGCCAAACCTCACTAGTTTCACTGATAGCGCCCTCCACTATTTTTTCACGTACCAAACATATATCAAACGCCCCCCTTTTCCCCTCCCTCGGTGCATGTCAACCCTGCCGAGTTTTTCCTTCAAAAAAGGCTTTCGTTGCGCGAATTCTGATTATATGCATTGAATTACCGGGGAGGTCAATCGCCTTCTCTCACGCACGCTCAATCACGCGTACTGAAACGGATCGGATCGATCGAATCGCCTAAGCTACTAGCTAGTACTGCTAGGCATCTGCTGAAAGACCTGATGATCGAAGACGAAGCGGAGCTACCAAACCAACAAGGCAGAAGAGTCAGCCGGCCGGCAGCAGGGCATCTAGTGTCAGTCGCTTTCGATCCGAGCTCTTAGTTTTTTTTATCTCTAAGCCCTTGTACCCACTGCAAACAAATCCAGTTCGTTCAGCAGTGCTGCTCTCCCTCCGGTCCGCCAGCAAGTGCTTTCTCGCCAGCGTGCAGTCGTGGTGGTGGCGCGCGGTATCTTCTTCAGGTGGACCGACTGTTCATGCACGTCGACCGATGGATGGATGGATGGACGGATGGTTCGACCGCCGGTGCGCCGATCGCCGTGAGTGCGGGTTGGAATTCCTTCCCCGGTCGGGATAAGCCTCACCCCGTCGCTGCAACTTGCAGCGGCGGGTCGAGGAAGGTGGCGAGTCTGGCGACGGCGACGCCGAATTGAACCAGAGCATGCAGAAAGCAGCTGTCTGCCGTCATCGCAATGTAGCTGTCAGCTGAAGCTGAAGCTGTCAAGCTGCACCCACTCATCCAATCCAATCCAATCTGGTGGCCCTGCAATCTAGTATATCTCATGTGTATGTGTGTGTTTGTGTACGTAACCCCAGCACGGCGTACTTGTTGGATGTCCTTGTGCATGGCGGCCTCGACGGTCGATCTTCAGTGGTCACTGTACTGGCTAGGCTGTACGCGGTGTTTGACCGTGTACAGGAAGTATCTAGCATGGGCCTGCCTAGCTAGCTCACTGCTTCTAATTATTGGTATTTGACAATGGGGGACTACGTACGTTGACCAGCCGGCCGACTTGTGGGCAGCTAGCTGCTGATAGATTAAAAGAGGATTAGGTCCCATGGCATAACATGACAGTACATGCACCATGCGGCTAGAGACAATTATGCAAGTATACAACGTTGGAATAATACTACATAAGTAGCCTTTTCAAGTTACTAATCAAACTGATCGATCGCACCACTTTCAAGTTCAAAAAGCAGCTCATGATTGTACTAGAGTATAGCAAGTTGAAAAATCAAACCGCGGGAAGAAAATCAGTACTCTAGCTGCCTGCCGAATCGATCCCAGAGTACGTGTTCTACACCGGTGCACCTGGCCGACAAGTTCCAAATTCCAATACGTGTTGATAATGAACATGAGGCCGGATTAAACACACGTACGTATACGAGAGAGTATTGGCGATGCAATAAGCAGGATCAGTTGGTTTCTTTTCCGATCGATCGCCTTTCGAACTCGAAAAATGTCAAACAGCACACGCGCGACGCGGCGCCGGCCGTCCCGTCGCCGTCGACGGCTTTCTGCCTCCAGTAACCGGTACACAGATACGTCAGGCAGATCGATAGATATATACGTCGTCGACGGCGGCGCGTGCCGATCGAGCTTCCTGCCAGATTTCTGCAGCGGAGACGAACACCACGTCCGAGGCCGGCCGGCCGACCGCGCGCGCGCGCGTTCGTGGCGGCAGAGAAGTCGTGGGACAGAACTGAACGGCGTGCGCCAACAGAAGGTAGATGGATGGGTAAGAAGAAGTTGGGCGAGAGCTTGAACCGCGAGCGGCGGCTGTGCAAGTTGCAGTTCTCAGTTCGTGGCACCTCTTCTTCGATCTAGCCGTATCTATCTCCCGTTGACCCGACGATCGATCGAGATCAGCTGATCGACCACCTGGCTAGGACCGTACGTACGTTCGTGCGAGCCTCGCGCGGGCGTACGACCTCCGATGGCAACGCGGCCACGCGGCGCACGCCGGCGCGCGCGCTGCAAGTTGCCGCGGAAAGCTACAGTTCGGTCCGGGACAAAATCCCGGAGCCAAGATTCGCCGAGCGGGAGGAAGACCGGCCGCTAGCGCTGCACTAGGGGCAGGTGCCCTCTATCTCTCTCACGCGCCTCACCACGCTAGATAGTGCATGGCGCACGAGACGAGAGTGACGCGGCGCGCGGGGGGCAGCGCGCGCAGGACACGGTTCTCGTCGCCCCGCCCGTCCGTCCCTCCGTGCGTCAGCACTTTCGTAGTAGCAGTCCACCATTGCTACTACCCGACGCGCGCGCCCGTCCAAATTAAACAGTTTGTAGCCCTAGCCATAGAGGCAGCAATAGTGAGATCGACTAGCGGCTACGGCACCACCAATACTTACACAAAGCAAGCTATAGCTTGTGGAAGACTGGTACTCCAATCGTGATAGCTCCTGCCATTCCGTGCCGCCCGTGCCAACAGCGCATAGTAGCGACACACACAAAACAACACATAGTGGTGGTGCAGCGAGATACGGGGGCCTTTTTGTCCCGGAAAGCGCTGGCTAGCTGGTGATCGAGTGACGCCTACGTGCACTGCCCCGCCGGGGCATGCAACAAGCTGCCGATCGAGCAAGGGTTGGAAAGGGCATGCACGCAGGCTAGCTCCGGTAACCGCCGGCGCCCCATATCCTCCAGATCGAAGAGCGCCGTCGCGTTCCACGGTTCGCCTGCATGCGCTGCGCCGTCGCGCTTTCGTGCAGGTAGAAGGCAGCAGCGGCAGCGCGCGACGGGGGGTGCCCGGCCGTCCCCGGCATCTCGCTGCAGCTTGCCCAATTGCGCGCTAGCTCATCTCTTCAGCGACGTGAATGTGTATTCGTGCGCTCACCGCTTTTCGCACGTGGATCGAAGCACCCATCGATATAGTGCCCCTCAATCAACAAGCTTTACAGTAGGTAGATAGGTCCCCTGTTTCATCTGTGCTCTTCTCGATCGATCGACCGGCCGGCCGATCGACTCATCACTCCCATTCTAGGTAGGAGTAGCTACTAGTGTTAAGCTTCAGCGACACTGAACCCTAGCAGCTTAGTGATGCTAGCTTGATCCGTTGTGTCATGAGTGATGGCAACCGGATTTCGCGTCTGCGGATAAGGCAGGCAGCAAGTGATCGAGTGAGGACACTGAGGAGCCAGCAAAGCTACTAGTGTTCAGCTGCCTGTTTTTATCCTTACTATGTGCATGCTGTTCGGCCACTGATGAGGGAGATATTTGTAGTACACGGTACTTTGTCGACGCGCTCTGTAGACAGATATTTGTGTACATGTTGCGCATTCAACAAAAGGGGGCGGGCGTACCTGCACGGGCTGGGATTGGATCGGACGGACTGTTGGTAAAGCGCGCGAGGAGAGAGATATCTAAACCGGTGAGCTTAACTGTTTGATAGCAATGCTAAAAACCGCATTATGTAATTACTTCCTCTGGTTTTAAAATATCGACACCCTTCACTTCTAACATGACTATTCGTTTTATTAAAAAATGTTTTAATGTGTAAAATTATTAGTTGTGATTTAAACTTTACTAATAATAAATCAAATAATAATATAATTTTATGAATAATCAAAGTTGATCTTAAAAGTCAACTTGTCAATATTTTAAAACCGAACCGAAGGGAGTACTTTCTTTGCGTGTTTGATCGAGAAACACTATCTACTAAGGTGCGTTGCAGGGTGATGATTGATCGGAGGCATCATATCCTGGCAATGCATTGGGCACTTCCTGTGTCAATGAAACAATGCATTTTGGGCACTGCGGGAGGTTGAGGTTATCGCACTTGACGCCGGGTGCTTCCGACACTATATAAAGGGGTAGGCAGGAGACGACAAGAACAACAGATTTCACACACACTCCCATCCACATACGCTGGCCAAGGTTTTGCTTGCTCCAGTGCCTTTTCGCGGTTGTACTCCTGTTACAAGCTTATACCTACTCTTTGGATGTAGTCATCTACTCATTGGATGTAGGGTATTATATTTTCGCGGTGATCCGAACCAGGCTAACTCTTGAGTCTTCTGTATATTAGACCATATCAATACGAAAAGTACACTTCATCTCTTTCCGAATATAAAAATTTTACTGTGTTGAAGGTCAGAACACTGACACTCTTCCACAAAGTTTATGAGTTTGTTGAATGTCAAAATTTGATAAGTTTATCTGACACAGTTAGTTTCCGTTTGTACCTCACAATAGAAAAATGCTCAAGTGATGCCCACTAGCAGGACATTCACTCCGGAACATATGAGTAATTAATCCGATGCTGAGATTGAATTGAGAAAAGGCCAAGCGTGAGAGTGAGAATGGTTGGTTGACTATTTCGCACAAATCGTCAAGTACGTCACCTTCTAGAAGCTGCCCATGCATGCTTCCAACATGTCTCTGTTTTTCTAGTCGCATTGCATAAAAATCGGCGCATGATTGAGCAGACCCCCCTTCATCAAACAAAGCAAAAGTTTCAGCCATGTTTTTGTACCTTTGTGGCGCCATGCATCAGCTCAAACCGATCGATCAGATGGCACCTAACCCCCTCTGTCTCTCCCAAAGTCAGCACACTCGGCTCCGCCAGTTCCTCACTCCGGGTCCCACATACAGTCCTAACGTTTTTGTCGCGGGCCATAAATAAAAACTTCCAACATGGAGCAAATATTTTTTGACCCTCTCGATGATCGCAGCCTTGGATAATC
This sequence comes from Zoysia matrella, assembly GCA_001602295.1. NCBI lineage: Eukaryota > Viridiplantae > Streptophyta > Magnoliopsida > Poales > Poaceae > Zoysia > Zoysia matrella. Next base: position 31,963 of record BCLG01001887.1, read on the forward strand.
TCTTGCGTTTGACCGGAGGTCTCTGGGGGACCATAGAAATTTGATTTCTGAAGCCGGCGATCGACCGGGGTCAAAGCTGTGGGCCCTGCGTGCGTCCAGTCCAAAAGCTGCCGTCAGGCCGGTACGTGCGAGTTGCGACGCAATCATTAGTATTAAAACTACGGTTAAGTCGTGTATGACTCTGCATTTGAAGGGTCTAAAGATTAGTGCCACTGGTCGAATTATACTACTACTACTTAGCAGGCAGCAGTTTTAGTCAAAGACGTTTCGGCTAGCTGTGAGGCAATCAGCAGCCCACACACTGCATTAGTCATTGTTGATCCTGCATTACGCGTGTAATTAGTGCTGAGCTACGGCGCTGGGACATGCTGCAGTTTACACGTCCGGAGACTAGAAAAGTTACGCGCAAATGTGGACTCAGTTCTAGGTGTAGTAGTACTACCTTACTAATCCTGCGGCTAAAGAGACCTTTTTAGCTCGATCACTTGTCCGATCGACCATATAGTTTGACACTTTCAAAAGCTCGGCGACGAAACGTCCACACGCATAGCCGCCGGCGGCCGGCCTCCTCCGGCGAGCCGCGACCCGCGAGTGCTCGTGCACGCGCTCGGCGAGGCTCTTGATCGTCGTTGTCCGTCCGCTGCACGCGCGCGCACCATACCACAACAGTGCGCTTCTAGAATTCCATCATAGACTTAGCCACTCGATCGATAGTGCCCTTAACAAATCCTGCTAATGCTCATTAGTATTTAGTTGGTCACTTAACCTGAGGAAGTAGCGGGGACCATATAGCCATTTGCATACACACACTTTGCAAAAATAATACTCACTCCATTCTTTAATTGATGTCGCCTTGACTTTTAAATTTAATTTTCACCATTCATTTTATTCAAATTTTTTTGATAAATTTTATATATTTTGATATAATTTGATTTACTATTAGAGTTATTTGAATCACAACTTAAAATTTTACATATTCGAACAAATCTTTTGAATAAGACGAATGATCAAAATTAATTTTAAAAATCAACGACGACGTAACGGAGGGAGTATGACAGGGAAGCATGCCAAGTACCAGAGACGATAGAAGTGCTGGGTAATGGCGTGGCAAGCATTAGCATCCAAAGGAAAAAATAGATGTCCTAACAGATAATTTATGAGCATTAGCATGTACAGCAGCCATTAAACCCCCGCATTATAATTAAATTAAGGAGCTAGATGAGGTGCCCATGATAGGGAATCGACCAGTAGTAGATAGGTTGCTAGTAAATAACTAACTACAACGTGGATCTTTCTGATGTGACGTCGACTACTTAAGAAAATATCAATCATCTAAAGATCAGGATGCAAGTATCCTCGGTGGTTGGTAATTTCTTTGAAAGGCTGTAATTTTCAGCAGCACAACTGGAGATGATCATAAAGTTTGACGGCAAGCGGACGGTAACTTGTTGTATTATTGTTGGTGATATCGTTTTCCTATGGCGTGGCTATTACATGCCTCAAATCCATTTTAAATCACCAGGTTAGGGGAAACCCACACTTGCCTACAAGAAGCCAGTTGTGCATTAATTTGGATTTTGGTAAACTCTAATAATGATGTTTATGAAAATTACGTTGCAGTGCGTGTGGAATGATGTAAACCGCGACGTGCACAGAATGTTTCTTACTACAAGGTGCGGGATTAAGGATGATGTATATCTCTGTCATATTCAGCTACAATTAAGTAAAGTTAACGGGTGAAAAAATGCTAAATCGGTTCTGAATTCTTCATCATAATGTAGAATATAGAATTCATCAAAGATTTCACTAGGGAAGACCTTTAGAGAGCCTTTTGTCACCGTGCTAATTAAATAGACACCCATCCCTTAATCCCAGTATTCTATAGCTGACTTTGCATAATGTAGCTAGGCATATTATTATAAGCTTACACAATTGCGATTATTGTGCGCTCAATATTGTAATGTACAGTTCTTGATTGATACCCTTGGCACAAAGAATGTCCCAATTGGGGTTCTTAAATCATACTTGAAGCATAAGGACTTGTCTTCCTACTTTCTACGTTCGCCGGATTTAGTAGACCTTTTCCGACCATACAGATTAAAATGAGCTCAGATTGGTGCAAAAATTAAACTTAATAGCAATACTTTAATTTATGCATGCATAAGCTTTATCTATTTTTTTGTTACACAAGTGCAGAATCCCCTATCATTTTACAGCTCAAGCTGTTAATTACTCCAAGGAAAAAGAGCATAGATGCCCCATCCAAAGTTTCTGTTCTATCCAACCACATGTTGCAAATATTTTCTTAAATATTTTCTTGTTTAACACTAGCTAGAACCGACAATCGAGACTGTTGCTGGAAGTAAAGTAGAAATGACAGCAAGTTCAAAGCGATGAAAATAATTATAAGTTCACTCTAACTTTTTGATTGGTTAAGTAATAAAGTTAGCTAGATTGATTGATGGAGTAACAGAAATAATTATAAGTTCACTTCACTTTGTGATTACTTTTCTGGAGTAACATAAAAGTCCTTGCAACATGTTCTTATTCTTCTGGTTTTTTTACCGATGATTCTGCCACGCACATTGCAACACGACAAAATGAATGCCTAAACAATTGTGCATAAAACAAAGCGCAAGTTCATTTCCACATCACTAAAGCAGAGCGTGTTGTAAAATTTGGAACATGTTCTGCGTACTGACTTTGAGATAGAACTTAATTCTAGATTTCAAAAAAGTTGTCGCATATACTGCACAATAGACGCGGACGACGCGGCTGATGGCCCGTTTCACAGCAACGATTTAAATTGCTGAAATCAAGGAGGAAGCTAGCATCCAAAACAAGAAAGGGGAGACAATGCATGTTGATGCCCATGTAAAGACCCTTTTCTAAATAAAACTATATTGTCCTAGCTAGTTGATGTTAAGCACATCAAACAATTGGTGGTTGCTTTAAGGGACATATTCTCGAGCATGTCCTTAAGCCCGGGCATGTTCGTTCATCTACATTTCTTGTTTCTTATCAATATATTTTTTTTTGGAAAAACAGACAAGAGAGCTGTCATTCATTAGAAGGAACAGAATTACAGCATAGGGGTTCATATACTTAAAAAAAACTACAGTTAGACAAATGCAATGTTATAGGGTTATATACGATCTTAGGAAAATAAAATGTGCGCACCTAGGACTCAGATGTAATTTGCAGTACATAACCGTGATAAACATGACAAAAAAAAATGTACAGATATACTGTTCGTTCAAAATGCATAACACGTACGCGTACGTCGAAGTTGAAAAGACACATGGCAGATGGAGTTCCATGAGCTGTTTTTTTATAACATCTCTCAGGTAGTTCTACAACTTTTTTTTAAAAAAGGAAGTAGTTCTACTACAACTCTTTGTCTTGCTCGCTCAGCCGCCTCCAGGATTGGAACACGCAAAGTACTCGCCGAAACTACCTGAAACAGGTTATTATACTGGCTGCTTTTGCACCCTGAGCCCTTTGAAGCCTACAAATACTGACCCACACATCTCTCGCTAGTGCTCCCCTGATCGAACCCTAGCGAACACGCTTATGCATGCCTGTGATGCCTTGCGCTTTTCCACCCACACATCGATCACACGCTAACCCATGTGTCTCCCACTCAGGGACGCCATTAGCATCACTCCTTGCCCTTGTTTATTTGCCAAAAGCCATTCGACCGTCCTTAATTTACTCGTGGCCGACGTGATCGTGCCTCGGTTTATACGAGCATGATGGGTTAATTGTGCCCTTTTTGTGTGCACTACTTGGATTCGAAAACGTGCGTTACGAGTGATATGGAAGACTTGAGTTGGCTTAGGTTATGGTAGAGTGGTTTCGCGCAATGGCGTCCCTGTCCTATTCTATCGCCATGGCCAGCTTTTTGGAGGGCTTTTCCGGGACAAGCGCTGCGTCCTTGCCGATGGAACAAGGGGTAGGAGCTAGCTTGGTCGCGCAAAGACGAGCCATGGGTAGGGGTGAAATTGGAAAAAAAAAATGAGTTAAAAATTGTGAGGACCAAATCAAATTAAAATCGGATTGAAATTCTATTTATTTTTAACTAAAATTTAATAAAAATCGAAATAATTTGTGAAATGATTCGCGACCGAGTCCTTTTAACACCTCTGGCCATGCGTGATGCGTTCCTAATTACCTTGTTTTGTGTTGTGGAAAGTTTGTATAGCTGCGAGCACTGAGGAGAATTAATTAGACGTGTGGTAATCTACTCCCTCCAGTTTAATAATTCTCGTCATTTTAGAAAATAATATGTGGTCTCTAAAATGTAACTTTAACCTATATTTTTATAATTTTTATTTATTTTTTAAACATAATAGTTTAATAGTTATTTGTAATTTATATTTTCAATGTTGTTTAAAAAGAAAAGAATTATAAGGCCGAAAGGAGTATCGCATTATTTGTAATCCATGAAACGTATGAAAATTAATTTGGTGGGATTTTTTTGGACTACTGTGTTTGAAGAAAAGATCAACGAAATGTCTACCCTCACCACCGCACAATGCCCAAACAAAAGCTGTGTTGGTGCATGTACGGTAATAAAATCATCTTCATTACAGCCACGGATTCAGGTGCGGAATCTCACGGCCGTTGGATGCTGTTTCGGCAGAGATCCAAAGGTGGTTCACAAAGCCGAGCTTCTGCGAACCGTTCGCTACAAAATTTTTTTCTACGAATCATTATATAGATGATAATCATTACGACTAGGTAACTAACCGCTAATGCATATACCACGGTTAACAAAAGTTCTTGCCCCTCATCAGGTTTTGCACGTGACCATGCATACATGCGCATAAACCAAAATGTGTCGCCACCGTGCACCAGCATGTGAATGAACGGTCGCAGCCCTCTTGGTGCTCAAGTAGTTAGACCTTAATTTGTCCCATGAAAATGACTGACCGGAAAGAGTTCAAGATTATCTGAAAACGATGAAAACCAGTCCACAAGTTTCCACACAGCTAGCGGCGGCCAAAAAAGAGCTCGAAACCACGGTATGCCGCACCAGATTCTTCGCAGGCGCAGCACAGGTGACGGCGCGCGGCCCCGGCCGGGCAGCTGGCGCGCGGATTCCATCGCAGTACGGCCGTCGGTGGTAGGTTCCCGGTGCGCGGCTGGCGGAGCGTTCCTACGCACGCGCGTATGCGCCCTTGCATTGGAACCCCCTTGAACCGCTGGTTTGTTTCTTGGCCGAGGTTACCGCGCGCGCCGCGGGCGTGTATTCCCGCTGATGGGTGGTTTTTTTTTTAAGATAATGGAAAAGTATTTCCGTCTCTGCGTTACCGCATACATTGTTTCAAAACTTACAATAAATCAACTCCAAAGTTGATAAATGAAAGAAAAATAAATTAAGCATGACAAAGCCTATGATTAAAATTTCATCTATGAGAAATAAACAACTTCAACGCAGTATCTTGTAATATTTGGCTAGCGCTTCTAAATGACTCATTTGCTTTATCGTCATGCTGTAGTAACGTCCAAAAGTGCATCAAATATGTTGCATTGAAAATTGCCTGCATAAAAGAGAAATTTTTATCATTTTCAAAGGTTAAATCATTTCGGCATCTTCAAATTGTCCAACATAATGTAACAATTCCAATCAGAATCATGTTTTTCTCTTTTTTTATCAAAATTTGAAAGCCAATTTTCTAGCATATGAGAAACTAACTTCGGTTGAGTTAACCCACTGGCTACAGTCCGCCAAATGGTCCTAGCATGGTGACAATCAAAAAATAAATGATCAATGATTTTATTATGATTACAATAACAACATTTTTGATTGCTTTTCTAATTTTTCTTTGCTAGGTTATCCTTTGTTAAAATAACCTCCCGTTGGAGCTACCAAAGGAAAATTTTTATTTTTAGCGAAATCTTTAACCTCCCGATTAGTTTATGGCTAAATGGAGTATTGTAATCCATCATTTGGAGATATATTGATCGAACTGTAAATTTTCCATTTCTCTGCAGGTTCCATACTTATCATTCTCATTATTTATATTGATGAGAGATAACTTAGCTATTAGGGCCAGCCATTCTCGAAGTTTATTTCCTATCAAAGATCTCCGAAATGAAATATTCAGAGGTGTTGTTTCCATTATATTGGCAACTGTATTATGTTTATGGATTGCAATATTATAAATGGTGGGATACAACTTTTTTAAAGGACGATTTTCAATCCAAATGTCTTCCCAAAATCTCGTTTGTGATCCATTGTTAACTTTAAAGATTCCATATAAAAGAGCATGATCTTTTATTTTGATAAGACCTTTCCAAAAATGAGAATCATTTGATTTTACTTGCACTTATGTTAAAATTTTTGATCTCAGATATTTATTCCTGAGTAAAGATTGCTACATTCCATCTTCATTAAGCAAATTAATTATCCATTTGCTTAACAGACTGATGTTTTGAATTTTTAGATCTATTATTCCAAGTTCACCTTGATCTTTGGGACGGCACAATATGTCCCATTTCGCTAGTCGATATTTTTTTGGGTTCTTCTCACCATACCAAAAAAATCTAGATCTATATTGATCTAGTTTCTTAAGAACGCCTTTTGGTAATTCAAAGAACGACATCATAAACATGGGTAAGCTGCTTAATACTAAATTCAAGAGTATTAATCTCCCCCCATAAGATAAATGTTTCGCTTTCTAGCTAGATAGTTTTTTCTCAAATTTTTCTTCAATATTTCTCCAATCTTTATTGTGGAGTTTTATATGATGCATCGGTACACCCAAATATCGAAAAGGATATTCTCCTGTATCACACCCAAAGAGTTCCATGTATTGATTTTTGAACTCTTTTGCTTTGCCATAGCAATACATTTCACTTTTATAAAAGTTAATCTTTAGGCCAGATAATTGCTCAAATATGTTGAGCAACAATTTCATATTTTTTGCTTTGTCTAGATCATATTCCATAAAAAGAATTGTGTCATCTGTATATTGTAAAATTGATAAACTATCATCTAATGAATGTGGTATTACCCCTGTTATCTGTTATGTTTCTCTTGCCCTTTTAATTAGGAGCGTTAGCATATCTGCAACTATATTAAATAAAATGGGGGACAAAGGGTCTCCTTGACGCAATCCTTTTTTAGTTTGAAAGTAATGACCAATTTCATCATTTACTTTGATGCCAACGGAGGCCCCTGTGCTATATTTCTCCACCCATTTACACCACTTGGGAGAAAAAACTTTCGTTCTTAAAGTTTGTTTGAGAAATGACCATTTGACATTGTCATAAGCTTTTTCAAAATCAATCTTAAGAATTACTTCATCAAGTTTTTTATAGTGTAGCTCATGTATAGTGTCATGTAAGATGACCATACCTTCTATTATATTTCTGCCTAGCATAAAAGCAGTTTGAGAAGGTCTGACTACGGTTTGTGCCACTTTATTTATTCTATTAGTGGCTACTTTGGTGAAAATCTTAAAGCTGACATTGAGCAAACATATTGGCCTATATTGTTGGATTTGTTTAGCCTCTTTAATCTGTGGCAAGAGAGTAATGACCCCAAAATTTAGGGAATGCAGAGGCAAATGTTCCTCGTAGAATTCTTCGAAGAGCATCATCAAATCATATTTTATAATTTCCTAGAAGACTTGATAAAATTCCGCTGGGAAGTCATCTGGTCCTGGAGATTTATTATGCTCCATTTGAAAAATTGCGTCTTTTACTTCTTGTATAGTAAAGGGAGAAACTAACATATCATTTTTCACTTCACTATTTTTTTAACACTAAATTATTACAACTTCAAATGCTACTATTTTTGGATGGATGGAGTAGGAGACAAAAACTAGTTTTGTTAAGAGATCAGAGTTGCAATGCAAGTATAAATATAATAAGGAAAATAAAGAAAATATTTAGGGTCTCTTTGGCAGAGCTCCTAGTTTCTGATTCTCCGTCAGAATCAGGGGAGCTCTACTCAATGATGTTTTTCAAAAGAAGTGATTTTTGTTTGATTTTGTGAAGTGACTCTCTGAAATGAACTAAGGGGATGGAAGCTAGAAAAAAATAGGTTTTACGGATTCTGTGAAGTGATTCTCTGTCCTGATTCTAAAAGTTTGTTCTAAATAATAGAAAAGAATCGTTTTTAGCTACAGAATTACTTCACAGGAGAATCAGAAGTGAATCTGTAGAATCAAGAGCTGAAAGCTCTGACAAAGAGACCCTTATATTGCAAACATGGATATAGATGTGTTGACGGTTTCATTGGTCGACGTTATTATTCATTCTACCATAGAAAGGGATATATGCAACTTTGGCTAGAAATATTTGAATACACACCATTGTATAGTAATTGGTTGCATGTTTCGGAGCACTCGCAGAAACACTAAGTACATATAGAGAATAGTTATTATCGAGGTTTAAAAAATCGCTACAGTGCAGTTTTTGAAACACAAAAAAATTGGTCGGCTAGCCGTTAAAACCGAGCGATTTACTGTTTTTACTACAGTGCTAGTAACGGTTTTCGAACGAAAACTGATCGGTTTATTAAACTGAACCGCAGCGATAAGATCGAAAACCACAGTTTTCGAGCGGTTTATCGCGGTTTTTTAAACTCTGGTTATTACACGAATAAACCGTAAATCGAGGAACATTCAGTGCACTGATCCAATCATGACACGAGTTGTTGGATGCATATGCGCCCGACTACTTGTGAAGTCGCCTGAGGACACTGATCGACCTGCATCGCTCGCACAAAACGGAGATCCCGGCCGCAAGTGGCTACTCCTCCTACCTTAGCCGCTGTCGGCAGAGCCAACGAGCACGCCCGTCCAACTCAGCTAAACACTTTGACCTTGCTCGCACGACGCTATCCAACAAGCAAAGGGTCCGCAATAGCACCAACTCCGCCAAGCTGGCCGCGAATCAAATCGTGGACCGCATTCGGTTTAGTTTAAATCCAGTTCCTCCAATCAAGATCGGTTGAGCACGTACGGAAAAATCCAAATCCAGAGCAACTGTACAATACTACCGCCGAGGTATATACCTCAGCAGCCCGGACAGATCCAAATCCAGAGCAAACGTACAAATGCTGCAGCAGCCTGTCAGCTTAGCGCTGAATAATCAAATCGAATTCTTAAGCAGGTTGGCAAGTGAACGATGTAGACTGGTAGTGGTAGTGGTAGTACAAATTAAGCTAGAGAGCTATCATATCAGGGAAGGAATATGAGTAACCAATCCTGCATGTGTTGAAAACCGGCGCACACATAAGAATCCGGCCGAAATGGCCGAGATTTTCAAATCCGGCGTGGAATCGTCCCACCGCACCGCCCGGCCTCCCCTCCCCTCTGCAAACGAAACTTTTTCTCTGCTTATAAAAGGGTCAACTTGGCGGTTTTAAATTATTTCACACAGCGCAGAGGAGGACTTGGATGTGCTGTATTTCAACTCACTTCGTGGAGTTGACTCCAACAAAAATCCATCTAATAATTAGGGTCGAGTCCGCCCAATTAATAATGCTGGAGAGAGTTTGTTTTTCAGTCACTCAAAGGGATAAAAAAATAATGCAACTGACAGAGTGGTACAGTAGGAGACTATAAGAACATTTGGCATTCTTCGTTTTGAATAATTGAGCACGTTGTGCGTTGATGTGCGGCTCTCTTACCGTGACAAATTGAAATTTCATCGTTAACTGTCATTTTTGCGTGCGCTCGCCGGTGACATACCGGAGCTAAATTCCAATGAAACGGTCAAGTTTTTGCTAGGTTTGTCGATCGGCGACAGTGAGCGTACGGTTATGCGACTTGGGCGGCGTACTTACGTGCTGTTGTTCGTAGACCACGCCGGATGCATGGAGCGGTGTGTTTCACTTGACGGCAACACGGGTATCTGTCAGGCTTAGCTGCACGGGCTGATTCACACGGTGCAGCAGCAACGAATTCTTGCCGCCAGGTTTGCAGATTGGACAGTTTGCGTGGACATTGACCATGCAACGATGCCGATAGGAGGCAGCAAATCGCTGTCTCGATGGGGAGAAACAGCTGCAGTCTGGTGTGCGCCTTTGTTATTCAGGACTTGGGTGGGATCTTTTCATATATGAGATCTGTTGGGATCTTTTTTGTGGGGATTTGGATGAGAGCTCCGGCATTGGCGGTGGGTTTGAAATGAGCAAGTACCAAATACTTTTTGGGATCAATGTAGTCGAAGCCCGATCGGAACATTGTTTTTTGCATTTTTTCTGTACAATTGAATTGATTTCTATGATTTTTATAAGATTTTTGTAGAATTTTTGCGTTCCAAACAGTACACAAAACTTATTACTCATGAATGTGTCCTACCTAGGATTTTTTATTTTGTTTGAACCGCTAAAACCAATCCAGAGCGGTTAAGCAAAATCCTTGTAAACCAGTAAAAAAAACTACTCCAAATCAAAATTTGAACGAAGTGCTATAGTAAATCGGTGATTTTTTCGGTTTATCGAGCAGTTTCACTGGTTTATCTCACGGTTTTATCGATTTTCAGTTTCAAAGTTTGAAACCCGCTGGTTTTACCCATTTTTGGTATTTCAAAAATTTTCAAAATTTAAAATTTTTACAAAGAAAATCGGTCGCCCAATTAAACCGGACCAGATCAATTTTTCTGAAAACCTCAAAAATTAACTGGTTTTCAATGGTTTTGTAAACCCTGGTCCTATGCATGTCTATATATAGCTTAATCCGAAGAATATACCACACAATTAAACTTATTTAAATCCTAGTGGATGGAACAGTAACAATCAGGACTCAATTACCTTACCATGATCGAGGAATCGGCTCCGCGCATTGTCAAAAATAAAGTTGCTCAAAAATTTTGTGCAAAATTTGGCGTGGTTTTCGGTACATGTGCTTAATTAACTCGGGCACAAACGTAGCCTCAGCCCCACTGAAATACCGATCCCCCGTGCCATGCCAATCGCGCGCTCGGCGCCCCACCTGAAGCATCCACACCAGCTGATCGCGTATTCCTTTCTCCACGCGCGAAATAAAGGGCCCCGCGTTCGTCAAGCGCGGTCCACGTCGCGAGCGCGTGCCAAGCGAGCTCTGGGGCTCAGTGCGGTGCGAGTGAGCTCGAGCCGGCGCCGAGGAGTCAACGAGTCAAACTCTCCCCAATCCGTGTACGCTTAATCAACCAGCTGGTTAATTATCCGGTATTTAGCCTACCGGTCCAGATCCGAAAATAAAAATCTGAAGAATTGCTCCTGATTAACCCCTGAACTTTTGGCTTTAAAAGGGAAAGAAATCTAAAGGCATAAACTAATCTCCCCGGTTGCGGCGTGCTCCCCCACATGCTCCCTCTCCTCTCTCCAAGTCCCCACCAGCGGCCAGCCTACCTCCGCATCCTCTCCTGGCCCCGTCTATATAAACCCGCCCCCTCCTCTCCCGCCCTTTTCATCTCACTCTTCTTCCTCCTAGCTCCTGCCTTCTCTTAGCTCGATCGCACAGCTGCGGGCTGCCACCACTTCAGCAATCAACCAAACCACACACTCCGGTCCCGCTCGCACCATCCTGCTCGGCCGATTGATCGGATCGAGTAGTTCACCCAACCAGGAGAGAAGCTAGTTAATTTTGATGGATATGGCGCACGAGAGAGACGCCAGCAGCGAGGAGGAGGTCATGGCCGGCGAGCTGCGGCGCGGGCCGTGGACGGTGGAGGAGGACCTCCTGCTCGTCAACTACGTGGCCACGCACGGCGAGGGCCGATGGAACTCGCTCGCCCGATCAGCAGGTAGGATTATAGAATCATTCACATACATATCAATTTTGCATCATTTAGTCCCTCACGGATCATCAGCAAGAGACGTCTGCCTCTGCCGCTTTCACACCGCGCGGGGGCCGGGCCGTACAAGCCTGAGCTGTTGCCGATCGCGAAGGCTTGGCAAACAAACCGGTCGCTTTGCATCAACATGCTAATATGGAAACAGATAGCAACCTTACATGGAGCCTACGAGTCTAGGAGAGAATCCAGCTAATTAGAGTCTACAGTGAGTTAGAAATAAGAGCGAGAGAATTTTTAGTGGTTAGCATCATTCCCAGCCGTAGCCCGTAGGGATATTTACTCCTTTCCATTACATCATTCGTCCTGTCATCACATATTCTCATCTGCATATATAATTAGAAGCTAGATAGCAATGGTGTGATGTGACTTGTGGATTAATCTTGTGTGTTCCCTTCATGCAGGGCTGAAGCGCACCGGCAAGAGCTGCCGCCTCCGGTGGCTCAACTACCTCCGCCCCGACCTCCGGCGCGGGAACATCACGCCGCAGGAGCAGCTGCTGATCCTCGAGCTGCACTCGCGGTGGGGCAACCGCTGGTCCAAGATCGCGCAGCACCTCCCCGGCCGCACGGACAACGAGATCAAGAACTACTGGCGGACGCGCGTGCAGAAGCACGCCAAGCAACTCAAGTGCGACGTCAACAGCCAGCAGTTCAAGGACGTGATGCGCTACCTCTGGATGCCCCGCCTCGTGGAGCGCATCCAGGCCGCCGCGGGGGAGGCGCAGCACGAGCACCAGCAGCACGCCGCCGTGGACACGCCTCTCTCGTCGTGGCAGAACGGCGGCGACGATGGCCTCTACGCTTCTCCAGAGCTGCTCACCACCGACGCCTGCTGGCCCTCCGAGTACTGCTCAGCTGCCGCCGGCGTGCAGCTGGTGGACACCCCCGCCGTCCCGGAGCTGTCGAGCACCACGGCCGGGTCCTCCTCCCCCTCCATGGACTCTGGCGCGGGGGCACAGCCCTGCTGGCCTGCGCCGGTCGGTGGCGCTGAGTGGTTCACCACCGCCTGCGACGCCTCTAGCGCCGCTGCCGTGCCCGGCATGGACCTGCTGAGCACCCAGCAGCAGCAACCGTGCCTGCTCGGAGAAACGTGGACGTCCGAGCTCCCTGAGCTCGGCGTCGCGGACTTCGAGCTCGGCAGCTTCGACGTCGAGAGCATCTGGAGCATGGACGAGAGCCTGTGGTACACGCAGGCTCAGGGCGTGTGAAAAGTCAATACCGCGGCACGGAAAATCCACGGCGTCGCCGGTGTACAAGCTAGCAACCGCCGGGGAGGTATAGCAGCGAACAGCAGAGCTGAGAAACGGATTAGAAGAAGGAGAGGTTATTTGGAGGATTAGGAGAAGAAAACAAGACAAGACGCAGTTTTTGGACTCCTCCTGGACTGTTCCACTCCAGTTCTGTCCGTTTCGTAATTTTTATTCTCGTTCCTGTTTAATTAATCACTCGTCTAGCTAGGTCATATAAAAAGTTGCAAAAAAAAAAATCCGTAGCCGTTGTAGCGTGCTGTAGCCTGTAGTGTGAAGTGAAAGTGTTGTACGTGGCCCTTCTAATTTTACTCATTCTTTTTGAGTAAATACATACATAAATATATATACGAGCTGAACTTGTTACCGAACTGATGATAGGATTTGTATGCACTTCTAGAAGCGGTAACCAGGCTCCGACGTCAACCAACAAGTCATCGTTCTCCTACTTCTCCGGTCCGGGGTCCAGTCCCACATACGTATCCTCCCGCTAATTTCTCGCCGCTAATTGTGATCCTCATGCGCACCTCTCTCTCTCTCTCAGTGGCGACTCCTCTGTTGCCGTGGTTGGTTATCATCGTTATGATTACGCCGATGGCGACCTCGCCGCGCCTGATCCATCGACGGGTCATTTGTTTATGCCGACACGGATTAATGCCTTACGCGAGCTAATTAGTGCGCGATGGATCCACGGAGCAGTCGCGCCAGCACCGCCACCAACAGTTACAGTTCTTCCCGGATGCGTTGCTGGCGCGCCCCCCGCCCGCGTTACACTTGTTGGTTCCGCAACTCGTCAGGCTCGCGTGGCTTGGACGAGAGATGAGCTCGCGCCTCGCGGTCCGGTGGCAGAGCAGAGAACAGTGTGACAGGGTCACAGGGGCGGAAGTATCAGCAGTGGCGGCAAAACGGAGCAGAATCGAAAGGCGACGACGAGTTGAAGAAGTGGATGCCGAGCAGATATCCTTTTAAATTGCAGCACTAAGGGCACGGCACGCGCATGACAGTGTAATATCCCAAAATTTACCAATAGAAATAAAAATTTGAAAATTAAAAATTTGACTAACAAAATGCTAACAAATTTTCTTCCTTCTCTCTCTCTCAAAAGATAAAATTTATGAAACTAAAAACACCTCTTAATTTGAAACTTCCTAAAAATATTAAAACTTGAGTGTGGACAAGTGCTTGACTTTTCTTTTATTTGTTTTGATCTCATTTTTTTCTGAAATCATTTGTATTTATTTGAAATTTAAATGCAATTATTTAAATCTCAGAAAATATTAAAATTTCTCTACCAAAATATTCCACCAGATCGAATCCTTCTTTTCCTCCCCGGCCCAAATCTCATGCGGCCCAGCAGCCTTTTTCTTTTTTTCTCTCCGA
>BCLG01001887.1:49013-73461 GCA_001602295.1 Zoysia matrella
GTAATAATTTGTCATAAATTATGAGGAAGCAACTGCATATTAGAAAATTACGTAAATAACCTCTAGCCACTGCACAACCATTTATTTAATCGTAAACTAAATAAAGGTATCTTGGAGAGCTTCTAATAATTAAATGTATGGTATAAAATAGGATTGCACATAAAACGACACATCACACGCTTGTTATATTGACTAAATATGTTATATACTAGCTTGCACTCACATAAACAAATCGGCACTATAGATATTTGATAGTGCATGCGTCCACATGGTCTACTATCGCAATCACATGAATATGGTTTAGAGTGAACATAGTAACTAATAGCTACACTAAAATGAATATTGCTAAATCATGATTAAGCATAAAACGACACATAGAATTCTTAGTATTACCTTAAGCAAATCTTAATCTAAGTTCATACTTGCATGAAGGTCTTAGCATAATTAAATAATACCTAGCCATTCTTAACTACCCATGTAACCTCATAAGCACTAGAATAAAGCATCTAAATAAATATTTATTTTAATAATTAATTTATAGTAAATAATACTAAAGTGCATGTAAAATAATGAGCATTTGTATTAGTCACCGCAACATGCATGGCATTATCCTTTGATTTCCTCGAGGTGGTTTTAGGCAGAGAAGATTCGTAGAAGACGACGACGTGTTAGGTTTTTGTTCTGCTTTCAAGTTTGCTTGTGACTTTGGGTCATATTTTTTGCTGTTTGTTTCACCTCTAGCTGGTTAACTAGTTGTGAGTTGTTTTAATACTCACCGAGTTGTAGCTAAAAGTCTAGTTTCAGGTATATTTAATATGTTTTTGATATATATTTTGATGTGGCAGTACGTCTAAAAATGAGGTCCGACGAACGGGCCGCTGGTACTGCTGCGAACAGCGACGCTTTTGCGTGCAGCTGGGGGGCGGGGGCCGTGTTCGTGTTTGGGAGCATCGGATCGAAAGGAAAAAGAGAAGAGCGAAGTGAAAAGAGGCGAAGCGAAAAGAGGCGGAGCCGGCCCGGAGGAACCTTGGCTTCGATAGCCTCTCCCTTTCCCGGGCCAGGGACAGCCACGTTTTTCTACATCCGTGGCCGATTTTCACACCGTATTTTTGTCTGACGAGGAAGTAGGGTAAAGACGGCGGCGGCGTCGCCTGGGAAAAGCGCCCCGCGCGCGAGTGTCGTGCCTGGGCCGACCTGACCCGCCGAGCTGCCACTCCATCCACGATGCCGAGCTGCCACTGCATCCACGATTTTGGCTTCCGGATCCGGGCGGGCGGAGCGCCGAAATTTTCCCCTCTTGCTCCCTGATGCGAGCGCACTGGGCTGGCGATCTGTTTTGTTGAACCGGTAAAACAAGGGGCAGGCGCCGTCTCGTCTGGTTGAAGATGATTAAGGAGGCCGCGGCGCGGCACGGGGTCTCAGTGCGCTCGTACGTACACGCGGCGGCTGGATACGGTCGCCGAAGATCAGCGCGCGCCGCCGGGGTGACAGGGAGATAGGCTGGCCAGCACGGGACGAGAGGGAGGACGCGGCGGTGGGCGGGTTCAGTTCGCAGCGGGCCCGGGATCCACGTCACGGGTCAGGAAGGGTCAACGGCGGCCGCGGGTGGAGACGACTCGCTCTCGCGCGCGTCGACCGCTCAAGACCTTCGTGCCGATTTGGGACGCGCGGCAGCGCCGCGCCTGCTGGTGCTGGACTTTTTCTCGCTACGGTCTTCACACCGGGGTTTTCTGGCCTCCGGGTTCCGACTGGCAGGGCCGCCCTCGCCCCTCGTCCTGTTCCGCTTCCGCCCAGTGGCTGCCTGGCTGGCTGGATGGCGCCGGTGCTCGTCGGCTGAACTAAAGCCGTGGCGGCGCGTGTGCTGTTCTCAGCCCATGTGACCGATTCGACGGTGCTACCCCTTGATCAGCTCAGGACAATGAGAGATTGTGCCAGCTCTACTTCTGTCCGTACACAGAGAACGTCGTGCAGTGTAAACGCTAGTACCTCACCTTCGGTTCTGTAGCTTACTGGAGTACATGTGAGTCGCCTTGACTGTTATGCGACTGACAAGAGTCTGGTTCCCACTATCCACTGGCTAAGATTCTCGATCAATTTCCGTTATTCGATTCCCATACCCAAAAAAAAAGGACTTTGGATCCCACAGCTCTGAAAATCGTTGTTATCAATCCGAGCTTCAGTCGGCTCAATTAGTCAAAAAAAAAAATCGCGTGAGCCAAATTATAGGTTTTAGGATAACCGAAAGAGCCAGCCATGTAACTGAAAGTCATTTTCGCCCTAAACACCGAGTTCTGATTGGCTCGAGGTGGCGCATCAGTGGTAAGTGCACATTACACACTAGACAAACACCTACCTATGTGAACGCCAATGACGTCAGAAGGGATTCCACGTCAGAAAGCAGGATTAAAGCGCGCATCTATACCAGATATTAATTGTTACGGATACCGGCCGGATTGAAAAAAGAAAAGAGCACGAAATTTTTCAGACGTTCTAATCATGCGGAGCACTAAAGTAACAATCAGGGGCACGATCTTATCTGTCTAATCAGTAATCACCACCGCTCGGCGCGCCATTAGCGCTCATTAAACTGAGACTTAGGTACGTAGAGGAGGTAGCCGAGATATGTATGGACTTTCACGATGTCAATCGATCGAGTTAGTGTTTCGGCACCGTACATTTCGCAATCACCCGGATCAGATCTTCCATTTAGGGTCTCGGTCTGGGTCTCTTCTAGCCTAGCCTGTAGCAGCTTTGTTCGTAAGCAGAGGAGCTGTGTACGCGTGTGGCCATCGCTTCGCCCTTCCACCACCACTACCTCCACCACCGATAGCAGAAAACTGCGTCGTCTTGTCAACGAAAAGGGTCTCAAACTGAAATACCTCAGAAAGCGAAGAAAATAAAAAAAAGGGTGGAGAGGAAAACGGGGAAAGTCCAATGGTTGCCCGCAACAGATCGGGTGCAAAGTCGCTGCGCGGTTGTGAAATCGACAACTCATGGGGCAACTTGCATCGTCGAGGATCTCTCCTGATCACGAGTTCATTGGGGCAGCTTTCGTCGCCGGTCGCACGCAAGTGGCGTCGAGTCAAAGCGGCACGTTATGCATACCCTGAGGCCTTGTACTCCATGTGGTTACCTTAAACTTGCCTTGCGGGGGGTGATGTTATCCACTATCCGGCTATGTCGTTCATGAGCGCCAGAACGACATACGGCAAAAGGAAAGTAGGAGTACGTACTCCACCCATGTGGTATGGTGTGCACTAGTGGATATGCAGAGATCAGTGCCTACTATTTTCCATTTTCTGAAAAAAAAAAGCAATATAACCACTTTTGAAGATAAAAAAAGACCAGAAGAAAGATGAGCATGCAGATAAGGTTTAAATCCTCGAGATGAAAATTGCTGAACTAATGATCATGTCTTAACATTAAAAGGGATCGTTCAGAACGCTGCAAATAGTGCCTTGTTTCTCAACGAAATCAAGCTACGCGATCGAACCATCGCTTAATACTTCGAGAGTACGAGGGTAGATTAACTAGACGTAACATGCAGAACCCTGCTGAGTGATGTCCCCGTAACAGTATATCGCTTTCGCATTGTATCGCGGCGACCCGTCTCTGCTCTACGACGCGCGTGCCGACTTCAGCAGCACGCGCGTATTTCGAAGCTAGTAGCGGGCAGCTTCGCGGCTGCTTCCCATCGAGGGTCTCGATGGATGCAGTCCAGATTTCGGTTTGGCTGGGTTCCATGATCACTGTGGTGCTTGAAGTCACGGGCCTGACATGCTCATCCACTAGCTCGTACTTCTAGCTTGCGTTTGCTTAATCTCGGTGTCTGCAACCTCCGTCGAGATTCCGTCCAATTCAGGCACCCGCGCAGCACGGGTCGCCGCAAATAAAACGAGATCGTACCTGCCTGCCTGCATCGTTTCGTTTGTGCTTGCATGCGTCAGATGCGCGCTTAAAGTGTTTTGGCGCCGGGAAAAATGCAAGCACGGACTTGGAATTGGGCCAATTGGCAACTGGACGAGTTGACAAGCGGTCTATCGGTGACCTTGGACGTGGAGCCAGCATCTGTTGGTTCGGAATCTTCGGATGATGCGCTCATCAGCTCATGCCTATCGGCGACTTAACGCCAGTGAAGTATTAAGAGTTACTATCTTCATAAAATTTTGGGTGCCTATGGAAAAGAAACTAAGAAAATCAAGTAAAATACTATTCTCTTCGTTTTGAAGTGTTGATATCGGCCACTATCCGGCGTCAACAATTTAAAATCAGTGTGTAATGCAGTGCAGAAAAAAAAACATTTTTGGGGGTGGAACATTGTATAGAAAAAAGTGAAAAGGGAAACAACCATGCCCCAGCGAATGGGCCTGAGCCCTTTTATTGTAAAACTTAGGTGGGCCTTAACGGGCTTTTCTTTCTGAAGGTTTTGCCTGGCTGGGCTGGCTGTTCTAATGCTGTGAGGCAATCATTTCCCGCTTTTCAGGTCCATTTCTTGGCGGGCGGCAAGCAACGCAGGAGTCGCGACGAAAAAATTTGCTGATGCTATTTTTTGGGGGTTGATGGCTTGAACAAACAATCATGCAGGCGTGATATTTGCTGTGTATCCATTTCAGGATTTCAACACCTGTCAGGGAAAATATGACAGTTGTTCCATTGAGCTTACAGAACGGAACATCTTTGGCCCGTAGAGCGGGAACTCAATCCGGATTAAATCTGCAAACGGTTTGGGTTGAACCGGTTCTAACAGTCCGGTTTCTGAATTGGATTCAATTAAGCTGGACTGAAATGGGTTGATAAAAGTAATGGTCTGGACTGGTTTGGTTTCTATATAAAAATGGTTTAGTTCAGTTTGATTTGGGCCGTAATAACTCGGTTCTAAACCGGTTTGAGATTAGTGGGCCCGGCAATGGTTGCATCGTCCGCCTCGTCTGCCTACCTCATCTGGGCGCCGCCGCCTCCTCTGCCTACTCCTCTGCCGCATCGTCCTCCGGCCGTCCCGTCCCAGCACGGCTTGTCGTGCGCGGACGCCGCCGCGGGCGTGCCGCCTCGCTCGCGTCCACCTGCAGCTTCGCGCGGCTGTCTCGCGACGAGGCATCGCTGCTGTTCAACAGCTCGTGCGTGTGATGGTTGCCGGAGACTTGCAGGCGCAGCTCATCGATCTGCGCCTCACGCCGCGCATCCCCGACATTTTCGTCATATGATCCGGCCTCTGGCCATACTCTACGTGGCGTACGCCGCCAGCTACGGCGATATCCTGGTGTCCGTAGCCGCTGCTGGCAATGTCGAGAGATACTCATTCCATGGGTATTTGAAGAGGTAAATCTTGACATTAGATTGAACAAACATGCCAGCTTCACTTCCACAGAAAACCAATCCTCCACGCTTCTCCGTGTTTCTCCAAATTCTAGAATGGAACCATTACTAGCAAATGGTTTGGAACCGGTTCTAAACCGTAGTGTAAGATTTGGGTTGGTGTGGATTGGATTATTTTTTCAGTTAAGTTTGGTTCCATTTGGTTTTGATAGGTGAGTTGTTGGATTGGTTTGGATTGGATGAAAATTAACGGTGTTATGGTTTGGTTTGGGGTTTGGTTCCGGATATTAACCCACTAGCAGGGTGAATCCGGATGACGAGAAGCCTGCAAAAATAGCCGCAGCCATCGAACCGAGCGGTCCGAGCCAGCCTCCTCAGCACGTTTTTGGATTTGGTTTGAACCCTAAAATCGGTTGGTGGCATCCGTTTAACAAAAATCACGAAAATTTTAAAAATCAGTTAAAATTGTTTTAAATAAAAAATCAAAATTTAAACGAAATGCTATAAGTAAATCAATCAATTTTTGACCCTTTTTTTATTTTATTATTTCAAGTTTCAAAATTTACAACCCATCAATTTTATCAGTTGCTTCTCAATTTTAAACCGATTTTACCGATAAAAATTAATAAAACGAATCAAACCGATTTCATCCCAAAAAAAAAAAAACTTAGTCACTTTTAAATGTTTTGTAAACCTTTGATCAACATTGATTCGCTTCCCGTTCAATTCCATTCCTCACGTGAACAGGTACCTGCGATCGATGCCCAATTTCGAATTCCCATCCAATACCATGGCAGCGGACACATTTCTTCTTCTTCCTTCACCCGCGGATGCGCAGCGCCAGCGCCCCGTGATTCTATGCCTCGCACGCTGCCGCTTCGCCGCCTCGGCCGCGGCGTCCCCGCGCGCCGCGGCCTTGCTCCACCGCAGCGGCGGCCGCGAGTGCCCCCGATCGCGGTGGCCGCCACCCTCTCGCCGTTGGCCGCGGCTCCGCCGTTGGAGTCTCCCCCGCTCGAGGAGCCCCCTGGCACTCCACCACCGCCGGAGGAGGCGCCCGCGTCCGAGGCAGCGCACCAGCAGGCGATGCTGGCGTGCCAGGAGGTGGAGCTGCAGGGCCTGAAGGCGGGGGGTGGAAACCGTGAAGGGCAGGGAGGAGTCGCCGGAGGAGGAGGCGTGGTGGCTGCTCAGCCGCGCTGTCGTAATGTACTGCGGTAGCCCCGTCGGGACGGTCGCAGCGAACGACCCATCCTCCCGCCAGATGCTCAATTACGACCAGGTGTTCATCAGGGACTTCGTTCGTCCGCCATTGCGTTCCTGGGAGAGCGACATTGTGAAGAACTTTCTGCTACATACCTTGCAGCTTCAGGTGAGCAGTGCCTGTATAATAGATGGCACTTGTAATTAGTAAGTAATTCGTCGTGCCGGAATGTAACTTTGGTTTTTTTTTTTTTGTTTTTGGAATGTCAAACGGGGGGAGAATACCCACCTGAATTCCATTAAAATGGAGGTTTTGGCAAAGCCAAAAAACATGTTCCTGCCATGAGGCAGATGTTACAGTTCAGCTTACAAAAGGCAAAGCGGATTACATGGGTGAGAAAGAGATGCACCAACAACTAGCAACATAGTTTTCAGCCTAGGGAAGACGATAGCGCCACAACATAGTTGTTTCCCGGCAATGCAGCAGCAGGCGTTCGAGAGACGGCTCCTGTGATCTGAACACAACATCATGCCTGTGTTTCCACAGTTGCCAACAGCAGAGGATCAAGAAAGTAGTGTAGTGTTTCTCAGGGATGCAAGGAGGTCGAGGAACGGGCCATGGGGCAGCAGTTGACACTGACGCCGGTAGACTGCACTTGATTGCTGCCCAGAAAGCTTGTACAAAGTTACAGTGGAAAATTAGGTGATCAGCCGTTTCTGCTGCCAGGCCACAAAGCTCACAAGTGTCCTCCTGAACCATCGACTTCTTGAGAAGGTTAGCTTTGCAGTGTATTCGGTTCTGAACCAGCAGCCATGTAAAGAGCTTCGCACGGGGAGGCGCTCTGTTTCTCCACACGAAGTGATAGAAGTCACAGGGGTTGTCAGCTGCGCCTGTACAAAGCTTGTAAAGAGGCCCAACTCGCAGGTTTCCTTCAGAGTCCACAACGGGCTGTCTCGAACGTCCGGCGAGCTCGTCAGATCCACCTCGCTGAGAATGTCGTTGAGAGCATCCAGTTCCTGTTCTGCTCTGCTGGACAGACGGGGAACAAGTAGAGATTGCAAGCTTTTGTGTTAGCACCTTGTTGACAGAAATCTTCGGAGCCATGAAGTGCACTGTCCATCTCCAATGGAGACTGTTGTGATGGATGTTATCCTTTCCTGAAAATTGTTGCTGTATGATTGTCTTTGCCTATTTGCTACTAGTAAGTAACTAAATTAGTTTGGTCTCTGGAGAATAACCTTTCATACAGTCCAGCGATTGTTTAACACTAGGATTTAGATTATAGCTTCATATTGAATGGTGGAAAATATAGCGCAGGTCTGATCAAGTCGATCAGGTGAAAAGATATTCTAACATTTTACTCTCACCTACATCTACGCTTTTTGGTGTGCCAATAAGTTCCGAAAGCTCAAGCAAGTACTTATTAATTAAGTAAAAACTTATTAGATTAAGTAATTCACTTAGAGGACTCACCTATATGAATGTAATCGTGAGACCGCTTTGACTATGAGTTAAAGGCTGTTCCTCAGTCACTCTTGACTATCACCAAAATCCTATATACATTTATTTTCCACTTTTGGGGTGTGTTTGTTAGGGTTCTGCATGTAACATCTTTATCACATCATCCTGCTAGCTCATGAATGGTTTAATGGTATTCAAGAGAATTTAACAGTTTTTTTTTTTTTTGTCTTTTTTGATATATCAGAGTTGGGAGAAGACTGTAGATTGCTATAGCCCTGGTCAAGGGTTGATGCCTGCTAGTTTCAAAGTCCAATCTGTCCCTTTAGATGGACACAGTGAAGCATTTGAAGAAGTTCTTGACCCGAACTTTGGAGAGTCAGCCATTGGACATGAGGCACCTGTTGATTCTGGTGAGTATATCAAAAGAGTCATATTCTATTTTTGAAGAGGTTTCTTTTCAATTTTGTTATTAAATACCAGTATCCTTGTTTAAGATCTTTGGTGGATAATCCTGTTGAGTTCATATGGAAAAATTACTGGAGACTACTCACTACAGGAAAGAGTTGATGTGCAAACAGGCATCAGGCTAATCCTGAATTTGTGCCTATCTGATGGATTTGACATGTTCCCTACTCTGTTAGTAACTGATGGATCATGTATGATTGATCGACGGATGGGAATCCATGGGCATCCTCTTGAAATCCAGGCAAGCTGATCAAAACTTAATCTTGTTCTAAATCATGTTTGGTTGCTTCAAGATAATGGTTTGGTTTCGCCCTAAGGAGTAAGGACCGACACTTGTCAGTCTTTTACCAACTAATATTCAAATTACCATATGTTTAGATAGTGTTTGTGTAATGGCATTGTTCAATGTTTAATTTTTATTTTCTTGCTAAGTTTCTGTCAAGTTTGGGTGGAACTGTCACCATATATGTGGGTCTCTAGTACAGTAGTGCTTGAAACCGATGTGAAAAAAGAGAACTATCGCTATATGTTTATATAGTGATTGTATAATAGCATTGTTTGGTGCTTCAAATTTTTTGCTGAGTTCCTTTACTTCGCAAGGTTGCATGTGTGGGGCACCATAGTAGACAAAACTTACGTGAAAAAGACTGTCATCAGATATCTTAGATAATCTTTTCACAGGCACTGTTCTATTCTGCTTTGCACTATGCCCGTGAAGTAATTGGTGTAAATGATGGATCAAAGAGCTTGATACGTACTGTCAATAATAGGCTAAGTGCTGTGTCATTTGACATCAGAGAGTATTATTGAGTTGATATGAGGAAGATAAATGAGATTTGTCGCTGCAAGACTGAAGAATATTCCCATGATGCAATCAATAAATTCAATATCTACCCAGAACAGATTCCTTCTTGGCTTGCCGACTGGATTCCTGAGAAAGACACCTTATAGGCAATCTACAGCCAGGTCACATGGATTTCATATTTTTCTCCCTTGCCAATCTCTGGGCTATTGTGTCATCTCTGACTACTCAAAGGCAAGAAGAGGGCATTCTGAGTCCCATTGAAGCCAAATAGGATGATATAGTAGCAAATATGCCCCTGAAGATATGCTACCCTGCACTTGAGTATGAGGACTGGCGTATTATAACAGGTTGTGATCCCAAAAATACGTGAGTAACTGAATTATTCTAGTCACTAATTTTCTTCTGTATATTAACATGTTTCACGGCGACATAAAATTTGGGCATGTCCTATATTGTTTTCCATGCAAACACAATGCAATTCTGTTTTTTCTTCATTCTACTATACTAGCCATATTATGCAAAAAGCATGACCAAAAAGGAATCCAGGGACATTAACCAAGTTGTTTGTGACATGCAGGCCTTGGTCATATCATAATGGTGGTTCTTGGCCGACATTGTTATGGCAGGTACACTCACAATATTACTGTTCAAAACTCCTTACGCCTTGTCTTTGATACTTGCTCGAATTTTCTTAGATATTGGTTATTTTCTTTGTTGTTCAGTTCATCCTAGCCTGTATCAAGTTGGGCAGGCGAGACCTAGCACAAAGAGCTGTTGAAGTGGCAGAAAAGAGGCTCTCAAATGATAAGTGGCCGGAATATTACGATACAAGGACTGGAAGGTTTATTGGGAAACAATCACGGCTATATGAAACTTGGACCATTGCCAGATACCTTAGCTCTAAAATGTTATTGGACTGTCCAGAATTGGCATCAATACTAATATGTGAGGAAGACTTCGAGCTCTGCTCAAAGGGAGTGCTTGCAGCGTGACCAAAAGTGCCCGTATTAAATGCTCTCGTTGTGCAGCCAAGTAGCACGCTCTTGTGTAGTTCTATACTATGCATGTTCTTGGCTTTGTGGGATTGTTCTTCACAAAAGTTTGCACTAGTTGTTAGTTGTTACATCAACTGGATGACCACGGACTACTGACGCTGGTTATTTTGGTGAGTTTGTGGTTGATCCATTCATACAAAAGTATATATTGGTGTACCACATTTTACGTAATCAGCTCTGATGTTCCATTTTGTAGACTGCCAGTCAATTCAAGTTGAGTTTTGCAAACAAACATCATGTAAATATCACTGCTTGTCAGCTACTTTGAGAAATACACGGGAAGTTTTGTGATAGAATCGTGGTCGTAGCTCCAGTGGTCTACCCTAACACAGTAGCTTCCTGTGCAACACGGTTCAGTCAAGATCTGGAATTCATTTTGATTTGGCAGGCCCTCCACTAAGAACAGGTAACAACTCAGTGCATGATTCAAATTTTGACTGCGCCTCATAATTTTATTTGAACTTAATAGATTCAATATTTTGCTCTGCTGCTCTTATATTGAGAATTTAACTTGTGGACAAGCATACTTGGCAATGGTGACCACTGAGTCTGCCTGACCACTTTTTAATGCGCTTATGTTGCATAGCTTTACTTATATTTTCTTACTGTTTACTGATCGAAAGCTCAGAACACAACCATGGATGCTGCCTTGCATATCTAGCCTGCCGGCTTTGTCTTGAACATCACTGGAGTCAGGCCGTCCATGGAACCGCGAGGTATCCCAAGGACTAGGAATTATAGGATCCAAGGAAGATCTTTGGCTTGACAATTGGTCATTTTGATTGAATTGCAGAAGCTCAAGGAACTGCGATAATTATGGCGCCGTAAGCTAGTATGCATTTATGGTCATTTGCTGAAGTGGTATACTACTATGACTAGCTTGCCCTGCGGACTTCAGGCAAATGCAGGGGGTCCAGACTCAGCTCAGGCAGGCGAGCCTCCACGAAATCTGAATGGAGATCAGAGTTGAGAAGTGGAAATTAAGTTCTGTCGAACAGATAAGTTACGCGTTTGAGAACAAATGGACTACTCCGTAGTATAGTTTCTTCAGACGTGGCTCTGTGGGAGAGAAAAAGAAAAATTTTACTGGGGAAATGCAGACCACATAACGTTATACATTTTTTTAAAAGGCTATATTACCATACAGCAAACCTGCATACAGAGGCTGACTTTTGTGCAAACTTAAATCATCTTGTAGTGATAACTTTCCAGTTGCCATGATTAGCTTTGAATTGACGAACAGTTGCATTCAAATTTTCCAGTGCACGCCTTTACTACTTTTCTTCTGAATGAACAGGTGTGGCAAGAAAAAGTTGAAGATGCAACATGTATCGATCCTCTTGCATGCATGCACGCATTAGATTTTGACTAGTCGGGTCGTTGAAGCAATAATACTATGCAGCATGTGTTCCATTTCTGTTCTGTTCTGGTGCACCCTGTTGGTAAAGGTAATGTTATTATATCAACTCATGTACTAGTACTCCTTTGTTTTTGCGTTTTTGCTTGTTGCAAGCCTGCAACTCTAGTTTGCTTGTTGATACTACTTTTGTTCTCGCAACTGTTTCTGGAGCCATGGATTCCTGCCGATCATATTGTTGTGCACAGTTGCCCTTGCTTCTGTAGTAATTGAATCGATTCCATTTTGTCCACTCACCAATAACTTCTGAGCTGAAAAAAGGTCAGTCTTTAGTAAGGATGCATGCATGACAGCTATGGAGCTATTGAGTCACAAATGCTGCTCCCTTCTGTAGGGAGAGAGAGATTCAAGGACAATTATACTCCCTGGGTCCCGAATTATAATTAACTCTAGAGTTTTTAAAATTTTTTAAATTATAAATTGTTCTTACTTCTTAAATAACTTTTTTACTTTTCAACACTTATCCACTCTATCTTTCTACTCATTTCTCGTTTTCAAAACATCTTATTTTTTTCAAACAACTTAATAATACTACTACTTCTACCCTTCTATGTGAAGCAATTGTCCAATTGTGACAGGGTATATAGGAGGAATATGTTTTTTTTTTAAATCTCCTGAAAGGGGACAGATGGTGGTGGTGGGCGCCTCATAGGTGTCCTATCCTGAGGTCATCGTGAATGCCTGAAACTGTAGAGCTTCAAGGCTCTCTTAATCTGAATTCAGAGATTCAATCTTTCTGGCAGCTGTTTCACATCGAGAGGAAGTACTCGAGGACATTAGCATGCTCTGGACTTATTTTCGAGATGAAAATCCGCAAGCAATGTTTATCTAAAGACTCGTTAATGCTAAAATATCAGTGAGTGCCTGTAATAATAGTAGCAACTATGATGATGAAGTCGAAGAACATGAGGAGCATCCATTCTATCACATGCTGACTATGCAGAAGTCTTTCGCGCCTTGATAACAGCATATGTCTCTACACTTTGTGGATGGGAAATGCCTTTAATTCCCTCCTTTGTGTTCCCTCAATGAAAAGAAAGGTCTACGACAATGATATCCATTGTCCTCTAGTGTTGCAGTGCAAATTCACGCACGTGAAGAGCACCACATACATCACTGAAAACCATAAAGCCTTGTTAGTAGTATTAAAAAGATTTAGAGCATTCTGCCGCCTTCTGA
Source organism: Zoysia matrella (assembly GCA_001602295.1). Taxonomy (NCBI): domain Eukaryota; kingdom Viridiplantae; phylum Streptophyta; class Magnoliopsida; order Poales; family Poaceae; genus Zoysia; species Zoysia matrella. Next base: position 61,907 of record BCLG01001887.1, read on the forward strand.
ATTCTATCCCTACAACTGATTCATACTAATGCTTGCGCCGAGCCGCGGAGGGAAATGCGAGCATCTTATGAATTTTTTTTTTATGTTTTTTCTGTAAAATTAAATTGATTCTTGTGAAAATACTGCGTTCCAAAGGAAGCCTGCATCGTTTGAAAAACAAATTAATCCGACGCCTTCCAATAGCTCATCTGATGTACAAAGAAATGAGCAAGTATTATTTCAAGTAGAAGATGATTAGTAGTAAATCAGTTGCTTGATCTTGTGACAGGATTAATCATCAGTATTCTAAGAATATGCATGTACTTCAAGAGATGCTTTTTGGCATTTTGCTCTACTCTGCCCTCGGCTAAGGAGGTCTTTGGTGCCAATGATTTGTGAATTGACTCATGGCTTGTGGAGTTACTAGGCGCAACCTTTTGCCCCATCTTTTTTTAAAGGTACGTCCTCTGGGATGTGCTTGTCCCCTCTAATTGCTGCTCTGTTAATTCACTTTGTTCTTGTTTGAGCTATCGACAATCTATTCCAGTCCCGTTTCATTCTCTTTTTATGGATGCAAATTCTTGATTACCAGCCAAATATTGGCAAGTTAAATTAAACAAAATGCAGAGTGATCAACAAGATTTGGGTTGTTGAGGCGAAATAACATGTCGATACAATGCAACAGAAGAATGCAATCTAGGATAGTGTGTAGTTCAGTTACAAAAAAACAAGAATGCTTCTGTGGCAGCATAACAAAACGAAATGACAGCACATTATTCTTGTCTTTTTGCATCTGCAATGCCACGAAGAACAATTCTCAACAGTAAATACATGGATCCAAAATAGTTCTTGTAGCACACAGCGAATTTATTCCATTCGTAGGGTACCCACTACATATATGAAGCTAGCTTACAAGCACGCTCCTGCTCCACATGCCCGATTATCATGGCTCAACAGAATCAAGGTCTTGTGTCTCTTCCACTGCATTCTACAATCAAGTAAAATAAACGATGGAGACGGCTGTTTAACACATCGCATGGATGACAGGTGTGACAGTCACACTTCTCATATAAGATCAACATATATATTTTCATAAATCTAACAATTAACATAGTACAAAACAGCTCAGAAGGGATAGACGAAGTAGAAAGAGGAGAGCAAGGAGGAAGGCACGAGAGGAAAAGAGAAAGTGTGTTGGGTTTTTAAAGTCTAAGAAAAGGTCTTGCAAAGTCAAGAAAATTTAATTAAAATAAAAACAATAGTCGAATGAAAAGCTCCACGGGGATAGCACCGTGATCCGGCTACACTAGAGCACTCTGTGCTGGTGGTCGCACTGGCCGGAGTCTTTGCATTCTCGGATCCTCATGCCAGCTGATGAACATCCCCGGTGCACGAGGATTCGGTGCCGCAGAACTCTCCATCTGATGAGAAAGAACATGAGAAAGCTACTGTAAGTGCACGATCAAACATCAATGCAAAGCTTTCGTGTGACTATACGGCTGCGGATTCAGAGAGACTAAAAGGCATGGTAGAACCCTGATGTGCTTACCGTTAAGGTGCAGAGCTCCGTCTTCCCTTCCAGGCGGCCTCACCCGCGATCACGAACTGCAGGAAAGTGTATTAACAAAATGTTTAGACAAACTAGCCGAAAGTATCCTCTGGTGCTTGTGGGAAAGAGAGGCTGCAAGAGACCACAAATGTGAAATACCTATAGCAAGGTCCGCCGAAGCCCCGGCGAGGAAAAACCAACTTCTCCGGAGACAGCTCGAGCACCGGATGGCTGCATTTGAGCGTGCTTCTGCCGATGTGGTTTGTTTGGCCGTTGTGTGGCGGTGGACCGGTGAATAAAAAGAGCCAGGAGAGAGAGAGAGAGAGAGAGAGAGAGAGAGAGAGAGAGGCTCTGCCTCAGGGGCCGGGCAGGCAGTGTGTGTATGCAGAAGCTGCAGCAGAGACGAAGATATTTGGGGTCAGGAAATCTTTTGGCGAGTTACAAGGGGATTTGATCTCAGGCAGCAGGCTTTCCAAGAGATCGATGTGCCATAGCTGGCTGCGGTCTACTAGCACTACAGCGTGTGTGACACTGAGCCGAAAGACACAGCAGAGAGACGGATGGAAGGGGTCGAATGGTTTCCTACGTCCTCTTGTTCATGGTTGAGGCCGGGTCGTGCATTTGCTTTTGACCTTTCCGCGTGTATGGATGCAAAGATTTCTATTCGATTGCAATAAGAGTATTAGTACAAGTATGTACGAGTAACTGATAATTCGTGACACGATCAAGGTGTTATTGAGAGATGGACTATATAAAGGTGGTGCCGCATATTTTGGCGCCGATCTTGTCTTAGTTTTCATATCTAAACACAAACGCTCTGTGAATCTGCAGCTGCAGTAAAATCTAAAGAGCGTCTGTGAGTATAATGAAATATGCCTGGATATGTACGAAATGGTAGTACAATTGTTTTTCCCAGGAGGCAAAGACCCGGGCACTGCGTAGCACAACGTACGATCCAAAATTGTCGGTGCGTGAACGTGGACGAGGCGACGGAGTAGTAGTAAAAATATTTACCCATGAAAAAAGGTCCTCCGGTTCCTGGCTCAGCCGCCGCATAATGAAGCTCATGCCTCAAGTCACATCGGTCCGATTAACAAGGAGGCCTCCCTGCTCCGCTTAACAAACTGATCCAACCCGCGGGGTCACATCCTGTCATGCTCTCCAGTTTCCATCCAAGTGCAAAATATTCTATCGGATCGACTTGATCGAGTACTCCACGACCACGACGGAAATTAAGGGCCTCGCGCGGCGTAAATGAGCGGATCCGAAGCGCCGTTCCCACGAAAACACTTGCCGGAATCCCTAGGCGGCGCGGCCCCGACCCGGTGCGGCTTTCACGTGCGCACCTTGCAAAAGCGAGCGGCGGTGCGCGTCGAGATCGCGGTGCACAGTGCGTAGTCATCGGAGCGGAGGACAAAGTGATGGGAGTGCTCGCACCGCAGCTAGTCCTAGTCCACCACCACCGCCTCCTCGGCGGCCCGTCCGGTCAAGTCTCGGGAGTCCCCAGGCGCGGGCGCCGGTTGACCTGCCCGGCTCAGAGCAGGTCCAAAAGCTCGTCGGGTTCCTTGCTAAACCCTTGCCGTTTATCGAATTGCGAGAGGTGCACGATGGTCGTCAGACCAGTCAATCAATGGCAGCCCGTGTTTCAGTCTACGGAACGGATTAACAATGGAGGACGGAGCGCGTACGCGTGCGTGTCGAGGCCGCGGGATGCTTCGTGCTTTAACGAAACGTCGCAGACGCCACGTGGTTAGGACGGAGCGTACCGACGATGAACAACTATTTTGTGCACGGAGGCACGGCCGTCGAAAATCAGAGTCAGTGTGTGGAGTACTACCAAGAGCAACATGCCAGCAACAGCAACGGGGCCCGGTGAGTGCTGCTGCTTCAGTTTCGTCCTGGCTGAAAGCCTGAAATTGGTGCCGGACGAGGTAGCCGGGGTCCGGGGCAAAGCACAATCCGTGGACCAGGTGCGGCCCAAGATTATACCTTTTGCATTTTTGGAGCCCACCGGCGCAAACGCCAGGCCACGGCCCCACGGCTCAACTCTAGCAGTTTATTAGGCCCAAATTTCTGGGCGTTCACTGGGCCGGAAATGCTTGAGCGTGTTACTGAGCTAAGCTCGTCAGTAGAGAAGCCAGAACTCCCTCCGTAGCTGTTCTCCCCAGACAGGAAAAGGAAAGAGAGAGAGAGAACGAATTCTCATGCAAAACCACACAAAACTACACCTAAAATTGGAATTGGAAAAGGGAAACGAGAGGAAAACATTGAAGTCGAAACGACTACAATGTCAGCTGAGAGGGAAAAAAAAAAAAATCTCTGCAGCAGGGCTGACATACGCACTGTATACAGCTCCTGCCCAGATTGACGACACCTGTCTATGAAACTCGAATCCTAAAGCACCTGCTAACCGTTTCACCCACAAAAGGAGCCTGGATCGATCGATTCGGCAGTTCGGCTTGCCCGAATATTCTGGCTCGACTTCCGCGTACGAAGACCAATAATACGATTCCTTCTTAGTATCCACTAACAAACCAAAAACAAATTTGCATCCGGCGACGGCAGCAATGCAAAACTACAGACCGACTGAGGCGAAAGCGGCGGCGAGGCCCCTGCTGAACATGAAGCCCCTGCTACTTTATCTCCGGAGATCATACCCCACTCACTGATGCAATCTAATTTCGACGAACATGAGTCCATGGCCGATACCAGGTCCAGGTTATCGTTGCATGATCTTCATTGATATCCTCCTCGATGATGACCTCATAATCTCATTTTATTTTGCATTAGTACAACAGCTTGCAATGTTCATCTGTGAATGAAGAGCAGACTGCCGCCAAATTGATGATGCTCCCGTGCAATTCATCTTTGACCTCCCCTGATACGATGACAATGTCAGTTCAAAAAATTACCCAAGTGATTACGCCTCAGAATCCACCAGCAGAGGTATTAAAGCCAACAAATTCTGGTTGATACAATTGTTTATGTTCAAACTATATTATTTTTACCTGAATATACTGTAGGTTGATGATGAACATGGTCAAAAAGTAATTGTACCAGAAGTTGGAATGTGTTTTGAATCTGAAGATGATGCCTATAATATGTACAACACTTATGCTAAGAAGATTGGGTTTAGCACTCGAAAAAGCGACACAAAGTATAGATCAGATAAGACCCTTTATCATAAGCGTATAGTTTGCAGTAAAGAAGGAACACGACGTACTCACTCAGCACATGAAACTTTGAAGGAAAATGACAGTACTAGGACAGCATGCTCTGCTCGTATTCAGTTCTATATTTGTTGAAAGGGAATTTGGAAAGTTCAGAAAGTTGTGCTTGAACGCAACCATATTCTTTCTAGTCCAGATAAGGCACACAAGCTAAGATCCCATCATCGTATCACAGATGCAGATAAACATCTAATCGGTCAAATACGTCAAGCTGGAATAAGGCCCGCTCAAGTGTATGATTTTTTCAAGCAGTGGTATGGAGTTGAGAATGTACCTTTCTCACGGGTGGATTGTAATAATGAAATAGGTCGTGAGCGCAAGAAGTATTTGCCAGCTAATGATGCTCATACCCTAGTAGAGTACTTGAAGAATAAGCAGTTGGATGATCCTACTTTTTTTTTATGCAATAAAATATATCAGAGCAATGGTCAGATTGCTAATTTTTTCTGGGCAGATGGTCAAGCAATCATGGACTATGCATGTTTTGGTGATGCAGTGTCTTTTGATACAACTTTTCAGACCAACAGATTTTGAAATGCCTTTTGCACCACTGCTTGGAACCAACCATCACAAGCAGACGATTATTTTTGGTGCTGCATTGTTATATAATGAAACAACTGAATCATTCATATGGCTTTTTAATACTTTTCTAACAGCTATGTCCGGCAAGCATCCTAGCACAATTTTCACAGATCAATGTGCTGCTATGGCATCGGCTATTACCACTGTGTTCCCAAATACAAGGCATCGTCTTTGTCTGTGGCATATCTTTCAAAATGCCGCTAAACATCTTGGTCATGTAATTTCTGAACATCGTCAATTTCTTCCTGAATTTAAGAAATGTGTATATGAAGACATGTCAGTTGCTTACTTCGACAAGCTATGGCATGAATTGTTGGCTCGTTATAATCTTCAGGATAACAAATGGATGAAAAATCTATATGCGCTGCAAGAGCATTGGGCTGCTGTAACGCGTGACTCTTTCACTACTGATATGACCTCAACACAAAGGAGTGAAGGCACGAATAATGTCTACAAGAAAAGGTTTCGTAGAAAATTATGCCTTTCAGAACTCTTAGAAGAATGTGATACGTGTGCAGCTAGTCTTCGTGAAAATGAATTGGATGCAGATTTTAAGTCACGGCAATCTGACCCAGTTACTTATATTCCAAATTTACCGATGATGAAAACTGCAGATGAGTCATACACAAGGAGAATTTAGTTGGATTTTGAGGAAGAATTTAAAGAGCAATTTTCTTTCTCCTGCAAACTGTTCCAAACTGAAGGGGCAATCACAGTTTACAAGGTGGTGCCAATGGAATTTCAAGATGGGGCCACAGTTGTCTTTAACTCTCAGGATATGACTATTACATGTTCATGCAGAAAGTTTGAAACTGTTGGTATGTATGCACATTTCTTCAAGTTTTAGCATACAATTAAAACTGATTTCTAATAATTACTTTATCGTAGGTATTTTGTGCAAGCATGCCATCAGAGTGTACAATATAAATGAAGTTTTTGTTTTGCCAACTCAGTATATACTACATAGATGGACAAAATATGCAAAAAGAGGATTCTTTTGTGAGAAACAAAGAAGTAAAAATGAGACTTTGAAAGCACGTGCTGCACGTGTCTCTCGAAAGGCAACCTCTGTTGCATTGAAGTGCTCAGTTTCAGAAGAACTTCTTGATGATTTGGAAAAAGCTATAGATACTTTGGACTTGAAAGCAGATAATTCACTAAGCCAAATACCTATCAAATCTTGTGAAGTTCCTGAAAGTTCTAAATCTAATGACTATGGTGGAGACATGTTAAAAGGAAAAGTATCACTAAGAGTTCCTACTGTGATAAAAGGTCCAAAGTTTAAAAGAGCAAGAGATGCACTTGAAAAGAACAAAGGGAAGAATAAGAAGACTGCTAAGAAAAAAGGTCCTGAACCTGATAAGGCCCCTGTTAATGCAGAAGACATTAGAGAATCTGAACAGGATGCAAAACAGGTGATTGTAAGTCATTTTGCACTAGTTTCTAACTGGTTATTTTCAGTAATTAAATTAATCTGCATATGTTCTGAATTTTCCTTCTTCTCAGACACCTTTTGATGCAAGCAGTGGCTCTAATATGATAACACAAAATATTGCAAGCAATAATATGTTGTCAGATTTTTCAGCCATGGGTGCTCCTATGGTACGAGGAGGATATACAAGTCTTTTACTTGGAATTGATCAAGATACATGTGCTTCTCGAAAATTACATTTTGATGAACAGGACTAGACACTTTGATATATTTTGATGTAGTTTGAAACTGTAATTTTCCATTTACTTGTTTCGATATGAAATTCTTAAATTCTTAATTGATTCTTGGATTCTTATGTTATGAACTAGCAATACTTCCTGAACAATGTGAAGTGAAATTGCAAAAAAAAAAAAAAAAAACTGCTGGCGTGTTGCAACTTGCAAAGCATTCAGTACCTCATCTCCTTGAGCATCCTGAACAAACGTGGGTCTCCGGGATGGCCTCCGCGAACACCCGGCCATCAGTCAGGCGACCTCCTGCTGCTTCCTCGGCGTCGGCGTCCTCCTCCTGCTGCTTCCTCTCGCTCTCCTGCGGCCGCCGCTCCTGCTACGATATCCCCTTCGCGCGCTTCAATCTGAGCGCCGCAGCTGGCTGCTGCTACTGCGACCCCCATATGCTGCTACCGGTGCCCCGTGCTTCTGAAGGAGAAGAGGAGGAGCCCGCCGGAGAGGTCGCTCGTACAGTCGTCGGCGTCGGATTTCATGGCGCGCCGGCGTTATGTACTCATCAGGGGTAGAAAGCTAGAGAGATTGGGGAAATAGAGGACGACGAACAGACAGACCAAGGTTGTGCTGGATTGCTTTGAGATTCGGTTGCCTGGACAGGTGTCAACAATCCAGCCAGGACTGTATAGGTGAGGGTCTACAGGAGTCCTCCAGAGAATTTTTTTCCCAGCTGAGAGGTCGAACCAATGCAACATCAATGAAAAACATCATCGCATTTCATACAAAAATTTGCAAATCAATACATGTAACAGTCTTCGATGCATCATGCATGAAACGATTTCTTCTTATTTGCTGCCTATATTCTGGACAGAGCGCGGTGTTCTACTCGGTAAACACGACATTCTTGATGTCGGGGAATTTCTCCTTAATGGCCGCCTTGATGCCGCTCCCAACGGACTCCAGCCCATCGTACCTCACGATACAGTCCTCACCGTCGACGGCCAGCACATCCACGCTCCCGCCGTAGTTGGCGATCGCCGGCCGCAGAATGTCCAGGTGCCTGTTCACCGCCTGCAGTCACCAAAGATTACTCCAAGCCGAAGTGTGCGCAAGAGTCTACAAGATAATTTCCGCACGAGGGCTATGGTTGTGGAGAGAATTCCCAACCTCCGGAGTCGTCTCTGCCGGCTGCTGGTCCGCATCGAGCACCTGGCGGATGTCCTTGACGGCGTCGCCGAACTTCTCCTTGAGAACGCGCTCGATGCCCATCTTCATCGTCGTCGTCGAGCTGGGGCAGCTGCCGCACGCTCCTAAATGATTGCAACGAAAAGAACACGAATTACTACAAGATTTGGGTAGACAATCGATTTTGCACAGCGAATTATGCGATATAAAACAAGAATCGCAATAGATTTACAAGTCCACCTTCGAGCTTGAGGGAGATGACGCCGTCCTCGACGGACACGACGGTGACGTCGCCACCGTCAGCGATGAGGTAGGGCCGCACATCGTCCAGGATGCGGTCGACGTTCTCCGCCGTCAGCTCGTAGGTGGCGGCGGAGTAAAGGCCGCCACCCGGCGCCGGCGGGGTGGATGCGGATGCCGCGGCCAGGAGGGCCCGGGAGCCGGAGGTCCGGATCTTCGAGGGTCCGAATTGGAGCCGCCAAGGAGGCAGGATTGGGCTCGGTTTGGTGATTTGGTGGCGGAACTTGGGCGGAGAAGACGCGGCGGCGGCTGCGGCGGTGGTCAGCGACGCCTCCATGGGTTCTGTGGTCGCGTCTCGCGTCGCGTGTGGGTGCGGGAGGGCGTGCGTTCTGCTGATCGCTGCCGTCCAAGAAGCTGGGGCCAGACAGGGAAAATGAAGCAAGAAATATCGGTTTTCTACTTTCGGTCAAAGTTATTTCTCTGAAATTGTGTAGATATTTGCTAAAATTTGTATATATTCACCATTACTATGGGTCTAGGGAAATTGTTTAAAAATTAGCTAAACTGTTTTAAATATGCTTTTAAATGAAAATTATGGAGCCCTGCTACGAAAGCCCAGGATAATTTTAACTATCTACCACCCAATCCAATGACCTTTCAGAACTTAACAGTATTTACAATGTCCGTTTAAAAATTTAACATTGAGCTTCAATTGTTCTAAATCAAGCCAACAGTATCATTTCAGATAATTTTTCCCTCCATTGTCAAAAACAGCCTGCGCTTCAGTTGAGTGTTCTCCAATTCTACTCCAAGAAACAGTCCTTGTCGGGCATCGCACTGAACAACATCTTTGCATCTCCAGCTCCGCAACTCGGCCATGAACTGCGCGTGGATTTGGAAAAGTGCCACGCGCACCGGCAGTGGGACTCCGATGATCTGCCGGGTGCTAGACCGGATGGGCGGCTTGTCCCAAGCCGAATGATTAGGCCATCCTGATGGGCCGACGGCTTATGAATGCGTCCTCTCTTACTATAGCCTGCTCTCTCGTCTCGTCACATTATAAATAATGTTTTTAACTTTTTAAAATTAATTTTTAACTATTCATATTATTAAAAAAATTTATAAAATAATGTATTATTATAAAGACTTTAAACTTAATTTATTTAATTTGTATTTTTGTATTTTTATTAATAAAATGAATGGTTAAAAAAATGTTTTAAAAAATTAAAAATAGTATTTATAATGGAACAAAGAGAGTAGACAGAGTATTTTCGGACTATGATTCTGGGGCATCCCATCCCATATGTGACCACTGACCAGTACAAATCTCATAACAGGAAGTGAAACCTGGCAAATTCGATGCAGCTTTGCCGACACTCGTTGTTCCAAATCGGAAAGACGATTGCCATTGTGACTCGTTGCCGCAATCATCTTTGCTCCAGAGAGGCAATCAGATACTACTAGGTCAGGTGTGTGCGCCATCAACTGAACACCTGGAGCTCCGTTCCTGGAACTACTCTACGCGTGTCATCGTCGTGTTTCTGGGTTTGGAGTTTGGACGCGAACCATCGACGAACTCCAGAAACTTTCCACGGCGAAATCGAAGAAGGTGGCTCTACCCATCCACCCATCACTTCGATCCCGACACCGAAGTCGTTCCCCTCCAACTCCCAGAAAAAAGGAGAAAGGAGTCATGCTCGCGCACGTTCCTCAGGCCCAGCTGCTTACCGCGAGGTCCGCGAGATGGAACACGCTGATCGGGATCTCTGCGCTGCCTAGCTGACTTTGGAATCACCGTGGTCCTTTGATTAGAACGCCACCAGTTTTCTTACGGTGCTGGTATTACTGTGTAACCGGAAAACGGATGCATCATTTACCAATTACCGATTCCCAGAACTTTCGGCGCTGGTGCTACCGTAGCTGGAGTAGATCGCTGGAACTGATGCTGCACCGGAACGATACTGTAGAATAAGACACTCCAGTACTCCACTGACAGGAGAAAGGTCTACTCCTTCTGTAGGAATAGTTTTTTTTCTGAATCTGATGCTCTGCCTGATCGATTCAACCTTCAGACACGTTCCTTAAATGGCATCGAAATCTACGAGCGGAGTACTACAGGTTAAATTAGACTACTACTCCGATACGTGATCGTCGAGAACGCAAACACGCAAGTAAACGCGAGAGAAATTATAAGAAAGTTCAGAAGCAGAACTGTGGCACGACGCGCCCGGATCCAAGCATCCAGGCGACCGACAGGTGGGCACGTGCGTAAATTCTTAAAGCGCATTTCATTTTTATGAGCTACTACGAAAAAGTACATTTTCGCTCGGCAGAAAAGCGAAAGAAATGAGTATTTCTCACCTAAATGGACCTAACTCCGTGCTCCTCACCCACCATGGGTCCCACTGTCAGTGACGACTGAACGCGGAGGCCCTCGTCGTGGGTCCCACGTGCCAGACTCCCGGTTCCCTCGTACCACGCGCACTCAACGTCGTCCCCCTCCCCCCTCCCTCCCTTGCCGCTTTAAACCTGGCGAAGGCCTTTCCTTTTCGCGTGAATTGCACGATCCCCCGCGCTTAAAATTGTTTCTCGCTCACCAACTCTCGCTTCGGTTAGGTCGGACCCGAGCGGAGGCGCGCGCGGCGGATGCTGCAGAGAAATGGCGGAGGCCGTCGCGTCGACCGGTGGGCTCGCCACGGCGGCCTCGACCTCCGCCACGCCCGGCCAGGTGAGCCCTATACCACGCCCTGGACCAGTTCCTGCGTTCGCGTTGCGTTGGGCGGGCATTGCTGCTCCGTGCGGTGCAGCTCTGGCTGAGGATTCGCGAGTTGAGGCGATCGGTGCGTGTTTGGTGGAGTTGTGGGGGCAGTAGCAGGGGGTTGGGACGGTCGGATGTGGAGTTTATATGGTTTCCTTCTGGTACCGGAATCTGCATCATTAGAAGGCTGTTTTGACGCCGTTGTTGTCTAATTTGAGGGATAGCGAGGTAGTCAGTGAAATATTGTCGGCTGTGTGTGCTCATTTGCAATTTGGTACTGTTCATACCAGTCATAGTTTATACTGTATTCCTGATATAAAAGGAATAAGTGAATGAGGTATTGTGATTTATGGTTAGTTGTTTCTGTTGTGGATCA
>BCLG01001887.1:73466-92009 GCA_001602295.1 Zoysia matrella
GGGGGGGGGGGGGGGGGGGGGGGTCTGGTTATTGTCTTATTCGAATAAATGGCGCCAAATATGGTATTGAGATTTAGGTAATTTGTTTTTACTGTGGATCATGGGTGGCATCGGTCTGTTTAGTGTTGTTTATGAAAAATTGTCGCCAAATATTGGGTGATGATTTGACAGTTACTCTCAGCAGAACTGCTTGAAAAACGGACAAATCCACGATTTTGGGTTTAAGGGTTGAAGAATATGAAAATCGCTTCCATTTGTAATTTGTGGTTCTGGAGATCTTATACTGTCAGGCAACCAAAATTGTCGCAGTATGAACTCATGATCCAGATCTCTCTCTCTCTCTCTCTCTAAGTGAATGTGCTTTGCACTCCATGTTACAGATTTCAGCTATTCTTGGTTTTCTTTGGGTCTTCGCGGCTTGGGCATATGCAGAGGTTCTCTTTTATAGAAAGAATGCTGCTTCTTGTAAAGCGTAAGTTGCTGTTACTTTGTGATATGTATTCATATATGCCACATGCTATATGGTACCCTTTTCTTTCTAATTTTGTCCACAAAACAAAAAAAGGAGAAGACTTATTTTTCAATATGTCCTACTTGTGCGTGCTTGCATTTTTTTCCTATGTCTTGAACTGTCTTATGCATATGTTTCGTTAAAAATGAGAGCGTGAGACTGTATTATAGTAGCAGTACGATAGCCTTCTAGAAGGATTCTTAATGTCTTATTGGAATTTCTATTTTTTTTATCTTTGTCAGTAGACACTCGGATATCAATTTAGTAGCAATGGATGGCAGCTCAATCAAAGAAGAAGATCAAACAATGTTATTGGAGGAGGGTGGCAAAACAGCAGTTGCGAAGCCAGTTTATGCTTCCTTCACATCACAAACGTTCAGGTCGTGCAATCTTTTTATTTTCTATAAATCAATGTGCTAAGATACATGGATTTAAAGGCATTGAGCCACAGCACTGACAAATTCTGTTGGATTTGACAGACTTTTCTTTATGGACCATACACTTCTTCTGGAGAATTGTTTGACGCTGAGAGCTATGTAAGCTGTTGTTACATCCTTGAATTATTCTTCTGCAGCCGCACTTTTCTGTTAACTTTGTAGCTATGTTTTTTTTTTCCAGATCTGAATTTGGAGGATATCTACTTTACTTTTACATTTGTGATCGTACTAACTTACTCGGAGAGTCTGCTAAGGTATGACTGTGCTTATATTTGTTAGAATCTTATGCCTTCACTTGAAACTTGAAAGTACTGGTTGCCACATTATATTATTTGTACGGCTCTTATCTGTTTTTATAACTTTTCCAGATTTGAGGCTTAATAGCTGCTTTAATTTAACTTTGTATCTGAAAATTAGTACTGGTTGCCATTTTTTGTTACTTAATTCTTAACTTTTTTTGGTGTTCTATATTTCTGCAGAATTACAGCCGTGATCTGTTCCTTTTCCTCTACTTTCTTCTAATTATTGTATCAGCTATGACTTCCTTCAAGGTCCATCAAGACAAGTCCTCATTCACTGGAAAATCTATACTGTATTTGAATAGGCATCAAACCGAAGAATGGAAGGGTTGGATGCAGGTATCTGTAATGCTCTATCTTATTTTGTCTAATTCTTGTTTCCTCAGAAGCATAGTAGGGTGCGTAGGCTCATTGCTTGGTTGTATTTGATAATGCATGAGCAGGTTATGAGAAGACAATGCTACATGTACGCAATCATATATTCCTATTATCATCCATAGTTAACGTGTATACTGTCATCTTGTTTATGATGGTCCATTTGTGGGTCCTCATATTTGCAGTACATACAGACCCATTGACATGTAAATTAGTTAGTCCGTTGTGTACACCCTTGTTAGGTCAACGGGATATGGGGTTTCGATTTGTGTCCTAACACGAGGACCACTTGCCATCTGGCCTGTCTGACTAACTGTACACAACATTTGAGTTTTAGATAAGTTAACTAGAAATAGTGCGCGGCAATATTGCCGCACCTCTTAGTTGTGTAATATATTGTACGACCATGTTATAATTTCGAAGTGTTATGTGAATGAATAAATACAAAAAATCTTTATTAATTATTGTTGTTGGCATTTAAAAGTACATATTTATTTCCATAATTTCTGGGAAGTGAACATAAAATGCAGATGTAGTAGATGTATTAGAACCAATTAAAATTGAGACTACATGGAACACTGAAAATCATTTTAATAAACTATTCAATAATGAAACCTATCGTGAAAGAATTGAAGAAATTTACGTGTACTAAAGACATGAATTGTACAACAGGACCAACAATGCTTAAGTCTCAAAAAACAGCGTGACAGCCGAAAAAGAGAAGTGGAACATAGATCAAAATGAAAACAATGAAGGTGAAAGCGATAGAAGCGTCAAGAAGGTACGTGCATGCGAACTCTGCATTACGCGTATGAAAGTTCGTGTAAAGAGATTACGTGTAGATAATCAGGTTTGCAGATCAGTGTCTATGCAACTTTGGCTACAGAACATCTTCTGTTTGATCTTGCTCTCTATATCGTTATTACTTGATGTTGAGGCAAACCAATAGTCTTATATTGCCTTTTTTTTTTGGAGAAAAACGAAATCAGTACATATAAAGCATGTGTCCATTCATCTGCTCTGTACATTGTGCATTAACACATGTCCAAAATTGTTGTGATGTTATTGAAAATTTATGCTGGTGGGTTCATTAATGATATGCAATAGATAAAAGAAAAGTTATATGAAACTTGTGAAACCAGAGGTGCAATAAAAAATAAGTGCACTTATTCCTTTTTAGCACTATTCTACAACATACTTCATCTCTGAAATTTTTAGATTTAGAACTGCCAATGATAAAAGCTGCCATCCTGAGTTGTAAAACATCACCCAGGTACATAGTAAAGATACTCCTTGATGCCAATGAACTATTAAAAAAATAATAGTAAATCTGCTTTGAGAATCAGTATGCATGTCAAAGGAATACAAGTTACTGCTGAAAAACTGCATCATACTATGTCTGTTATAACAACAGTTCCAGGTGCACAATTATGTTTGTTGGGGACAATCGAATTCTATAGAGATGACAAATTAATATGTACAGAGCTATGGGTTTGGTCAGAACCGTATGTATGCTCGGTTATCATCTTGCTTAGCATTAATTAGAATTATAATATATGCTTACATCTAAAAAGTGAGATATCCTTGAAAAACTTAGTCACTTTTTGAGATGACGACAAAGACATCATCTAATGACTATTTCCTAACTCACTCTTATGCTCTGGATTAATGATCACCAGGTTAGTGTTGGCAAGATGATAACCAATCACAATATCTTTTCTCTCACAAGCCCATACCATTATATCAAATAAACTAAATTCCTCTTGTTCATTCAGGTAAAAGCCAACTCACAATATTTTCGAATGCACATCCCATTGCCCTGTAACATGTAAAGGATCAAATCAAATGAAAGACAATATAAGCTGGGTAGCAAAGAGAGAATACAATATTTTAGGCAGTACCTCATTGGCGAAAAGTTCTCCAAGAACTCTGTTTATTTGCTTATCTTCAGCTACCATTGCTAGTGCCATGCTTACAAGTTCATTTGATAGAAACTAATCACTGATTTTGGAAACGGATACACGGTTTCTTGTTCTGAACTCTAGTATTCTGCTGATGATTATAGATTCGTCTGATGCGTGCTGCATTTCCTGACTCCTAGAGCTTTGACAAAAGCCGGTATAACGGAGAGATTATTTAACTTTCTAGATGGAAGACGCTTAGACTGTAGGGGAAGCTGAAATGAAGGCATAATCATCCGGATCTGGGGCTGTCGACGGAGGGAGGGAGCCGGAGAAGCTGTATGCCCGGAGCCTACAGTTGCTGAGATCGATGGCCGGAGGGGTGGCGTGGGTGCATTTCGCTGCAATGGCGGTGTGGTGCCGCGCTTTGAGGAAGCAGGAGGAGGAGGAGGGTAGGCAGGATGCGGGAGGGAGGAGAAGCCGAGAAGGGGCCAGCGACAATGACGAGACACCAAGGCGGGGGCTCGTCGAGAGAGAGAGAGGACGACGGGCCTAGAACATTCGGGTTGACTGGAAATTGGGCGGAGACACGATCCAAACCGAACCGACGGCTCCTAGGATGAGTTTTTGGAATCGAGCGGCTGAGTTTTAACGGGTGGCGTGGCTTCACGGATTTTGAGAGAACCCACGGGCTTTAATATAGATAGATTTGGTCAAGAGAGACCTTATGTGCAGTGAGTTTAAGAGTTTCAATCACTTCACTATGCTAGCAGCAGTTCTTAGCATTATTTCGTCTGATTTCAGGTATTGTTCTTGATGTACCACTACTTCAACGCTAAAGAGATCTACAATGCCATTCGTGTATTCATTGCTGCATATGTCTGGATGACTGGATTTGGTAACTTCTCTTATTATTATGTGCGAAAGGATTTCAATCTCGCACGATTTGCTCAGGTGTGTTTTTAGGTTCCACTATTCTTGTTTTTTTTTTTATCTTAAATTTTCCTGACATGGTTGGATCTTTAACAGATGATGTGGCGCCTCAATTTCTTTGTGATATTCTGCTGCATTGTCCTAAATAATGACTACACACTCTATTATATTTGTCCAATGCACACCCTTTTCACCCTCATGGTTTATGGTGCTCTTGGAATTCTAAATAAATACAATGAGGTTAGATCAGTGATGGCTATGAAATTTGTTGCTTGCTTCTTGGTGGTTATCCTAGTATGGGAAGTTCCGGGTGTCTTTGACATGGTCTGGAGCCCATTAACATTTCTTTTAGGTAAGAAGTTATTCCGAAATATTTCTGTTGTGGATGTTCTATGGTTTTTTTTTTTTTTTGAAAAGATGTGACAAGTGCTATTTGTACTGCATGCAGGCTATACAGATCCTTCTAAACCAGATCTCCCTCGGCTACATGAATGGCAATTCCGATCTGGGCTGGATCGTTACATATGGATTGTGGGGATGATATATGCTTATTTCCATCCAACTGTATGCCTTCTATCACTTGCTTCTATTGTTGCATAGCTGGCCCATTTCTTATAGATTTTGAGATAATTTGGTCATTCTCAGAATGACTAAAAAGAGAGAGAAAGTTATGTTTCATGTCAATGAAATTATTGCTATCTCAGGTTGAGAAGTGGATGGAGAAGCTTGAAGAAACTGAAATACGATCTAAACTATATATTAAGGCATCTATAGTTACAGTTTCCATAACGGTAATCCTCAGTCAACTACACCAAACTATTTAGTAAATATCTAACTTCTGATAAGACATACTGTATGTTCACCACAGGTTGGTTATTTATGGTATGAATATATTTATAAGCTGGATAAAATTACCTACAACAAGTACCATCCCTATACATCCTGGATTCCGATTACGTATGTACCTTCCCTTTTCAGTTTTAGTTTTTCGATCCATCACAGTGAAATCTGATTTTCCATGTGCTTGTTTTATTTGAAAGTGTCTACATCTGCCTACGCAACTTCACCCAAGAGTTCAGGAGTTGTTCTCTCACGCTCTTCGCGTAAGTTTTTCTTTGTTGTGATGTGTGGTACTTATGTTGTTAGACATCTTGCTAGTTTTTGGTAATGTGACTTAGTATTTTGTTCATGTGCTTTTCTAGCTGGCTTGGAAAGATTACACTGGAGACCTACATATCTCAGTTTCATATCTGGCTCAGGTAACCATATTCTCTATTATATGTACTTTTCCCCAGTAAAATTTGATTTTTTGGGGTTGTGAAAATGACTCGTTTTCATGGACATCTCCTGCAGGTCAAAGGTTCCAAATGGCCAGCCCAAATGGCTTTTGTCAATAATCCCAAATTACCCAATGCTCAACTTCATGCTTACTACTGCTATATATGTTGCAGTATGTAGATCTTCCCTTTGCAAAACATTGAAGATGTTAACCCATAACAAATTGCTTACATTATCAATTATTCCTGCAGGTCTCCTATAGGCTCTTCGAGTTGACTAATACGTTGAAGATTGCATTTGTTCCTAGTCGTGACAACAAACGCCTTGCATACAATTTTATAGCAGGAATTGCTATTTCGGTTGCACTATACTTTGTATCATTCATTCTAGTTGGCATCGCAGGATACTAGAAGATTTCAATTTGTAGGTTGTTCATTTTGCCATTCTAGTATAGTGGCAAAGCAAGTTTAATTGTTAGCAATTTGATTGGTGACGCATCATGCAGTGCCCAGAATGCTAGCCGAGTTACATGGTCATATGGAATCGGACAACACAAGAACAGACCTTGAAGAGGGTAACATACGGTCAAGCAACAACCCCCAAGAGGGAATACGAGAAAAGTAGATACACCTGTATATCCGTGAGATGCATACCTGGTTAGCAGGTCAGCTGTGGAAATCAGATTTTGTTTCCTATTTTTGTTAAGCTTGAAAGACAGGATGTTGATAAGAAATTATGTCGTTAGCTCTTCCATTTCGATAGCCCCAACCCAGGCAGCCTGACTCCGACAGCAGCATCAGCTGCAGGCGTCAGATGTAGGACGCCTGAAGGAGATGCCGGCCTTAGGCACATTATCCTCATGTTAGCATTAATAATTTAATTATCTTCATCTTAGTATATGTAATCCCTCAAACCAAACAAAATCATTCCATCCAACCAAAAAAAAATGAATGGGACGAGCCCATCTAACCTTATCTTCCAACCGAAGGCACACTAAAATAATCGGTTGGACTTCATTCGAACCAGGAAAAATGATTAGGAAACAAAACTGCTTGATACTCCAAAAATTTAATCTGCGACCTACCTTACATCTTCTAGGGAAGAAAATAAATTTAAAGCCAAAGGCTGTTACAGAGTAACACCAGTGAACATTTCAGAAATCTTCTATATAGTAATGATCGTCTTGCTGATCAAATGACAGGCTGTGGATGACAACATATGCTGCTGCATATCAATGTGTAACATTGACACCTTTGCTGAGGTAGAGGATACATCCATGGCACAATTACGAGGCATGGAAAAAAGCATCAATTTCATCCTCTAGTTGCGGCTCTTTCCCTCTCTCGCTTGTTATACAGCCTCTCAAGTACACGCTTCGCCTCACATGATGGGAAATTGCTCAGGTCGTAGTAGTGGGGAGCTATATCAATCAGCCTGCGTAGTGCACAAAAATAAAAAAGAAATAAGATATCCTTCAAATGCAATCCTAAAGAGTGAACAGATTTGTGCAGGTAACAATTTACCATTCCCCACGGATATCGGTGACAGTGCGGATGAAATTCCTGGTGGTCAAGACATATTCATTGTAAATGACCCACTCAGGTTTATGGTCCATACAATTTGAGGGATGCAGATGGACAACCTGGTGATGAAATAAGAGTTAAAGACTGCAATACAGCATTCTAAGCAAAAAGCTAAAATGAAAGTTACAACGGAACTTCAAAGCTAGACCTGGTTGTCTTTCACAGTGAGGTAATGTCCAGTCCGCTCCAGGTGAGCGACCTGCATGAAATAACCTGAAAGCAGGACCTTTCTTATATTGACATAGTACTCACGACTATTGAAGTCCGTGCTGCACATCTTGAGATTGAATCTAGTCATAATGCGAACAAGCTGCTGCCTAACATTGTCTGCAGACTTAAGTGCTCTGGCATTGATGAAGTTCTCGTAGCACCAATGAGGATCTTCACCTGCAACATCAGTAAAAATATTGTTAGGCAGCAGAAAGCTTAAACATATTTCAATCGGGTACGATGCAAGTAGGGCTGACTCAAGATCCCCACCACTCAAATGGGATTCACTTTGTACTTAATGGGTGAAAAAAAAACAGGGATGGATCTGTGAGTCACACTTGCATCCCAAGATGAATGAGGGTTATGGACTTACTGTTTTGCTTGTAGGCATGGTATACATTCAGAAGAGTCAGATGGTCCCCATCAATGTGGCCGAACCGAGCCTTCGCCTCGTCAGCGGCCTTTTGAGCCTCCCTAGGCCGGAGGAAGCAATTGGGTACTAGCGAAAGAATATGGTAATAACAGACGAAGTCCACGGTGGTCAGCAGATGCAAAGAGGCGAGACGATACCATTTGCTTGACAGAATAACTCAACAAACACCAACTATCTGCATCAGCCTAAACTGTGTGATCATTTCAACCAATAGCTCAAGAAGCCAGGTGAATGACAGTTGCTGATGACAGCCCATAAATAAGATGCACAAATAAGCATGCATGCAGCAGCCTGTATGCACGCATATACAAATACCTATAATTTTACATGCACAGACAAATGATGCAAGAAAAATGATGTAGATGCCATATAAAAATAAGATAATTTATGTGCAGAAGCAAATTGCCTCTGATAAAATCAAGTACCTGAAAGCATCGCAGATATCGATAGAATCTCATTTGAACAGTTGTACTTCGGACTAATGACGAGCATCTTCGACATCTGTGGATCCAGGGGGAACTCACTCATCATCTCACCTAACTGTGTCAAGTTACCTTCATCATCAAGTGCTCCCAAGTAATTCAAAACTTCCAATGCCCTCATTAGAGTTTCCGGAGCTGGAGGATCCATAAAGTCAAAGTGCACTAAATCATCAATTCCAAGCTTCTTCAAGGTAAGAACTGTATTTGCCAGGTTTGATCGAAGAATTTCTGGGTAGGTTTGTGGTTGCAAATCCTCATTAAAACTCTTCTCTGTGTATAACCTGAAGCACTTTCCAGGTTGTGTTCTTCCAGCACGACCAGCTCTCTGATGGGCGCTTGCCTTGGAAATTGGTGATACAAGGAGGGACTCCACCCTTATCCTTGGATTATAAACTTTCTGTTTGGAAAATCCTGGGTCTATGACATAAACTATACCATCTATAGTTAAGGATGTCTCCGCAATGTTTGTGGACACAACAATTTTCCTTCCAGGAGGGCCTCCTTCTTTTAATGGGGCTGGAGCAGGTTCAAAAATCTTCTGCTGCATTGCCGGAGGCAGCGTAGAATATAAAGGAACAACTTTAACTGGGCCAACTTGATCTCCCATATTATTAACTTCCTTATTGATTTTCCGACAGGCATCCTCAATCTCCTCTTCTCCAGTAAGGAATACAAGAATATCACCTGCAGGCTCACACATGTGTATTTGCACAACTGTCCTGATAGCAGCCTCTAGATAGTCCCTTTCTGGTTCTTGAGTATAGAAGATCTCAACTGGATGAAGTCTCCCAGGTACTTTCATCAGTGGTGCACCACTGAAGTAACCCTGAAATTTCTCTGCTTCAAGGGTAGCACTCATAACAACAAGCTTCAAGTCAGGTCTATTCTTTATAACCTCCTTCAGAAGCCCAAAAAGGACATCTGTTGCCAATGTTCTCTCATGAGCCTCATCAAGAACAATCACCTTGTACTTCTCTAAAAGTGGGTCTGCCATTGCTTCTCTCAGAAGCATACCATCTGTCAAATATCTGATAGGAAGCAATAGTGTTCAACACAACATGATTAGATCAGAATACCTAAAAAAGAAAGAAGCATACACTCCATATCAATCTGCCAAAGGGATAATGGATCATCTAGTTATATTTTTCAAATCAAACATAAGACCGAAAGGCTTACTTGAGAACAGTCTTGTGGCTGCTGCAGTCCTCAAAACGGATACTGTAACCCACTTCCTCCCCAATAGTAACATCCATCTCCTCTGCAACGCGCCTGGAGACAGACATTGCTGCAACCCTCCGCGGCTGTGTGCATGCCACCATGGGACGGTTACCCAGGCCTTCAGCCTCGAGAACAAATTGGGGGATCTGTGCCACATATAATGCGGATTAAATTAATTCTCAAAATATTGGAGCAAGAATGACTGCCCAACATCGCAACAGTATCATTGGTTGAAAGAATAAGCAACAGTGCAACTAAGATGAAATCAAGCACACATTCGCCTCAGTTGTCTTAACAGGTATGCGATTCATAGTATAAAAGATGATATACAAAAAAGCAAATGCGTTTCCTAGCCTTAACAACAAGCGTCAATTAAGAGTATCTAATATCCCAATAACCCAATCAGCGTATATGCAAATGCGTATGGGTGTTGGAGCACAGATAGCATACCTGAGTGGTCTTTCCGCTTCCTGTTTCTCCGACGAGGATGAGGGTCTGGTTCTCACGGAGGACGCGGAGGAACTCGTCCTTCTGCTGCCACACAGGAAGTGTGCGGCGCTTCTCAAGGATCTCGTGGTACCGCGCCGAAAAGGGCCGCCCGTTCCACCGGTTGATGGACGGAGTGCCCGACCCCACAACGGCGCCGTTGGTGGCGGCGCGGAGCTTGGCGGAGACGGAGGTCTCGTCGACCACATCGAACAGGCTCACCTTTCGCTTCCGTTCCGTCCCCATGGCGGGCTGGCTAGGCGCCGGCGAGAGTGTCCTGCGGTCGCGCCTTGCCGGGAAAGAGGCGGGAGGGCGAGTCACGGGGCGAGGAGGCGAAACCCTAGCTCTCTTCTGGAAGGGGTCGTTCGATTTATATTTGGGAACTGTGCCATACATACGGTCGGCAAGAGAGACCCCGCTAGGCAGCCTGCGGTCAGGCAGAGGCGCGCCGCAGCGGTTCTTGCGAAAGCGGATTATTGGACTTCCAAAGAGCGGGACTGTTTAGGTGCGTTTCGTTTCGATTCTCCGGATAAATAGAAGATTTCAGTGAATCTAAAAATGTTTTAGTCACTTTAAAAACTATTTGTCAAATTTTAGTGTTTCAGATTAAAAAAGCAAAAGGAGAATTGAAATTACCAATATAATCTATTTGTATTAATACTAAAAGTATCGGAACAACTTTAATTTTTTTTGAAAATAAACGAAACAATTTTAATAAATTTTAAGAACTAATAAAACAATTTTAAAAAATTTTGGTAACTAATAAAATAACTTTAGAAAACTTTAGAATAATTCGGAGAGCACTCACAAAAAACTACGACCTAACAAAATAACTTTGAAAAACTTAAAAACTTGAGAAAACTTTTCTAAATTCCTAAAAATTAATCATTAAAAAAATTTGCAATAGCATGAAGCCTTTCACGGGTGAAACACCCATCCGGCCGTTTCACCCCGTAGGCCAAAAAATCGAAATGTTTCTCATGGATTCTCCGGCAAAACATTTCATGTTTTCGTCGTTTGGCATCGTTTCTATTGTTTCGAACGTGAAACCAAAACGTTTCAATGAGCCAAACGGACCCTAACTTCGGGTACGTTTGGACGTGAGAAACAATTCCGTTTCTCCCCTGAAACCCTAGAAGCATTGCCAAACGCTTGTTTCGGTGAATCGTTCACCTGTGAAACGACTAAAACGTTTCGAAATTTGGCTTGTGACATTGAACCGGCTGGATCGGTGTTTCAACCGATTAGATTCAATGGTTTACCTCTTTGCCCCTTCCTTTAATTAATCTTTAGAAATTCAAAAAAATTCTCTCAAGTTTTCTAAGTTTCCCAAAATTGTTCTGTTAAATTCATCTCATAGAACTATTCGGTAGTAGGTATCTTCTGAGTTATTCCTAAAGTTTTCTAAAGTTGTTCTATTAATTTTCAAAGTTTTACCCATTACAACGGTTAATCACAGAAATTCATAAAAAAAATTCCCTCAAGTTTGCAAAGTTTCTCAAATTTTTAATATTAATACATGTAACCTCCTACTCGCTATCTGAATCACTAAAGATTTGCTAAACAGTTTGTGAAGTGATTCTGTTTCTCACAAGAAACATTTGTAAAGTGAAACTGAAAGAATCAAAACTGTACCAAATGCACCTTTCATCTCAAAATGATTTTTTTTTAATTTTATCAAAGTTAAACTTATCACTAATAATGACGAATTTATATGATTTTATTATATATAAATTATATTTATAGATTTATCATGAAATGAATTTTTATAATATACAATTCTCAATATTAAAATTATTTACTTTTTAAATATTATTAATTAAAATTAAATAATTTAATTTTGACTAAACCCAAAGTACGAAGGGAGTACTGCTTTCAATTTATCAGCTATTTTTATTCTCTATACGAGAGTTAAAGAAGGATACGTTATTTACAAATGATCAAAATGACAAAGTGATGAGGCCCATGGAGATAAACAGACGCTGGGCCCTAAAATCCATCACAGGCCCGAAGGCTCCGGACCACCTCTATTCCAGATGTCCTCGGCGCCGGCCCAGCACTATACGAGAAAGAACCGCACCGCATCCGCACCACGGCGACCAATCACGGCGTGCTAGCCGCTCGCAACGCACGCACGAGATAATGCCCGTAGGAGGAGGAACAAGTTACTCCTACACCATCGGCATCGCATTCGCATCTGATCGCCCCGTAGAGACCAAACTGTGAGGCCAAACAAACACACCACATCGCCTCGCGTCACTGATCACACCCGGCCACATCGACCGCCCGAGCCAACGCCGTTACGCCGACGCGCGCCGCGACAGAGGAGAGGGAGACCAGCCGGCGACCGGAGCTCGCCGCTCGGCCGCGCGCGGCCTCGGCCGGGCCCATGGGCGGCAACCTGGTGTCCATGCTCCGGTGGCCGTTGGACCTCGGCCTTCCCAGCCTGGCCGCGCTGCTCCCCTCTTCGCCTCCGCTCCTCCGGCTCCATGGGTGGTGGCGATCGCAACAGTGGCAGCGGCCTCAGCAGCTGGGCGTGGCGGCGCGGCGGTGGCCCGAGCTTGTGCGCGACGTGCCGCTTCTTCTGGACGCCGTGCTCTGGGGCGTCGTCACCGCCGTCGAGTCCGTCGCGCTCGTCTCCATGATGTGCTGCTTCTTCCTCTTCTGCGGCTGCACGCTCTGACTGAAAATGAGTCTCCATGGCGCGCAATTTTTCGCCCTGCTGCGTGATTGGAGTGGATTACTGCTCGTAATTAGCTGTTCTATCTAGGATGCTGGTGGCAGTAATAATTAGATTTTTTTGCGACTAATAATTATGGTGCTTTGTGATTGGATTTGCGTGTCGGCTGTGTGCGTCATTTGGGTACTGCATCTGAGTGCAGTTGGGGAGAAGATTAGCAAATTTATCTCCAGTTGGCCGCGGTGCGTGTGATGGGAGAGGCTGCAACTTTTAATCGCGGAAATATCTGAGTTTCCTAACCAGCCGAGTGAATGGATTGATGGCGTCGCGTGCCATGTGCAACGGGAGCGTCGTTTTGTACGCTTCCGTCGTTTTTTGTACTGGTGCACAAGTCACGTGGTACTGGTGACGTCCGATACGCAGTACTACATGCCATTGAATTCAGTCGTTCTAAAGTTGCCGCGAGCCCGCGATCGATAGCAGAGAACAAAAGTCGCGCGCCCCACAAACAGATGCCGCGGCGACGAACCATACTCCCTCCGTCCCTCAGTTTAATAAAACTTGTTTTTGACTAATAATTTTTATAAATATAAATTATTTTTAAATATATATAAATATATATAAATATATATTATGAAAATATTTTTATAAAAAAATTAAAAATACAAATATTAGATTTTTAAAATTAAAAAATTGTAAACTAAAACAAACACTTATTTTAAAAATGGAGATAGTACGAGGCTCCGAGTCCAGCGCTCGACTCCTGTCCTGTCGCGTTTGCGCTCCTGCCAAAATCTTCCGCCAACGCACTAGTCCGAGCACGACAGCGAACAGCGCCGCCGAGTAGCGGCCGAGCTCCAACCAAAACACGCAGGAACACATGCTCCCAGCTCGACCCCGCCTCCGCGTGAACGAGGACGCATCGTTCGTCTCACGCGTCGACTCATCAGCACGAAAGCTAGTTTTTTCTACTCCAAACTTGGCTGTGTGTTCTTCGCCAGCAAGCAAAATGCATGACGGATTGACCCAGCCGTATTCCGTGCCGTGCAGCAAAATCGCTGCGGGTTTGTGGATGCCTGATTCTTCAGGATAAGGATGATCAAACTCTTTGGAGCTAACACTGTTGTTCCTGTCAAAATCACTGATTGGAACATTACTTCTTTGTGAACAAGCTTGCGAACGATGCGAATGTTTCCTCTTTTCCTTGGTTTGCTGATCGCTGTCATGGCAAGACTTCAAAATAATACTCCTACTCCATACGGCTTTTAATATTTATTTAGCAGTCCTGCAAGGTAGGGCCAGCTTCAATGTGCTCCCTATCAAACGACGACCAGTTGATCCCAGAAGCCCTCATTTCGTATTCCTCCCGGGACTCATATCACTATCTTGTGCGGTTAATACTATATCAATCAAATCACTGCATAAGAACTCCCTGCCGATAAAAGAAACAAGCACTATTTTCGCATGCAGTTTCCACGCAAAATGCAGATGGCATTATTCCGTATAACCCATTTCTGCACGAATGGAAAATAATGAGTACCAGGTACATCAGGGTGGCACTGGCGGCTATCTTTTTAAGGCCACAGCGCATTTCACTGTTCTACAGGGTTTGACTATTATTTTTGCACCATCGGCATAAAAATGTGGAGAAGGTTATTGGGTGCAAGGCTGGAAACTTACTTGATCTTAAACCCAGATTCCAGATCAATCCACCGGTCAATATTTCTGGCCAAATCTCCTGCTAGTCCCGTATAAGAATGTGGTGTTAGCTCTGAAAGTTTTAATTGCACCTCCTCAGGCACATCGAGACCATCAATGAATTTTTGCATGCTGTTCTTGGTGACAGCTTGGCCTCTAGTCAGCTCCTTCAGCTTCTCATATGGCTCAGGTATTCCATACCTTCGCATCACCTACAAAGAATACATACAGTCATGTGATAGAACCTGATGATTGTAGACACTAACTCTTACGAACAGCTGGCGACAGTCGCACAACACAAACTAGTACTGACTCAAAAATCATCCCAAGATTCATCTACATGGAGTCAGTATAATACTCCAGCCAAGCACATGATTAGACATTATAAGCAATCGTAACAAAATTCAGATGAGAAAGAGCAGAATAAGAACTTAAGAAGGAATCCTTACAGTCTGTATTGGCTCCGCAAGGACCTCCCAAGTCTGCTCTAGGTCCTCAGCTAAACGTGATTCATTCACCTGTATAGATAGCCAATGCAGCACAAAATCAACAGTTGGATCATAATAGTTTAGAAGAGCCAGTAAATTTAACAAAGCTATCTAAGGTTCCACTGGTTAAGAGATGCAAATATATGTGTGCACCAAACAAATCAATATTCCTGTGCTGCTAAGTGAATTTATCATGAATTAATTGGTTCTGAAAAACAGTTTGGAGAACGAATAGCAAGTAGCAACCACCAATTTATGGTGTGGGCTCTTCTATCAGTCCAAAACGCCAGTTCTTTTAGGTGGGTCTGTCTTCTTCCTAGACATCACAGCACACTTATAGATGCTTAAGCGAATTCAGCTACCAGGCAAATTGCAAGTACACTGATTCAATCACAATTGAAACTGTCCATACAACAACAATATACAACAACCAAACAGACATGAAGAGATAAAAGGAAAATTGTTGGGCACCTACCTGGACCTTGCTGATTCCCCGCATTGTAGCTTTGTAAGCCAATAGCGAATGCCCTAATCCAACACCTAAGTTTCTCAAAACTGTCGAGTCTGTCAGGTCACGCTGTCAATTAATTACATGGTGGTTCATCAGTACAAATATGAGTTATGTGATACTTGCGTTGTCATCAGCGATACGAGTACCAGATTTATTCTATCACCAAAGATTGGTAAAATGTCAATAGAATTGAAATATTACCTGCAACCGGGAAATTGGCAGTTTCATGCTTATCGAAGATAGAAATGCATTTGCCAAACATAAATTGCCATCACTGTTTTCAAAATCAATGGGATTGATTTTATGAGGCATGGTGGAAGAACCAACTTCGCCAGCCTTTGCTATCTGAAGAAGAATTCAGGAGGATGTAGTAAATTAAAATGGTATACAGAAATGGAATTACAATGTTTACCTTGCAGAGTTGAATGAAACCCTTTAAAAAGTTACCTGCTTGAAATAGCCTAATGATATATAGGACCACATGTCCCTGTCAAAATCAGTCAGTACATTGTTGAACTGGGTGAATAGATTGAAGAGCTTTGATATGTAGTCATGAGGTTCAATCTGTGGAAGGGATGACAACATCAGATCAAGTGATTTGATGGTTACAATAACCCAAAATTGTATAACATGACATATCATGGGGAACCTCCCTCATTGTGCAAGAACAGAAAGAAAAATGAAACAAACAAATGGCACAACAAAACATATTGTTTACCTGAGTAACATAAGGATTAAACTGCAAACCCAAGGATAAGACAAACTCTTCTGCCACTTTAGGCCAGTCAACTTCTGGATATGCAACCACATGAGCGTTGTAATTTCCAACAGCACCAGCAAATTTCCCAAGTATCTTCACCTCTGAAAAGCTCTTCCCTATATCAGATAATCTGGCCGCAAAGTTTGCCATCTCTTTCCCCACAGTTGTTGGTGACGCTGGCTGCATGCAGAAATTGAATACAGCTTTATACAAGAGCAGGCCTTTTTGAGACGTGCATGACATTTGCACTGGCAATTGAGTAAGCAAAAGTGCTGGCTGTTACTTTGATTTGTCATACAAGGATTATTGAAATGAACTCTAAAATTATGCTGTATGGTAGAAGACATTTAAAATTGAAAAAAGATTATTCTTTTTTTGTTAACCTTACCCATATAAATGGAGAAAAGCTTATCTGACAAACAGTATAATCATGTAAATTTCCAAGTCTATGTTGGCAACTAGTATGTTTTTAAGGCGGTAAGGCCAGACATGGTGCTCTGCACACTTCTAATCGCCTAGGCGATGCCTCGGCAATCATGAGGCGAGGCAAGGGGACGCTATATATCAGACGATATATAATCATGTAAATTTCTCAGTGCGCCTGGACGCCTTGAAAACATAGGTTGGCAAAAAAAAATGTTGTGTTATTCCGTCCATGTTGCTTTGGGAATAGAAAAGTGAATTGAGAAATCATATTGTTCCATTTTTTCCATTATAAACTTGTCAACTTATCATTATTGACAATTACTTACTGCAGGAAGGCCAAGCAAGACATGTTAAATAGTAACCTCCAGTAAATACTACTTTCAGAAGAAAGCCACCGAGAGTTGTTTGTGATGATGTAGAGAAAAAAAATAGGCTGGAGTTAAGTTCACACAAGCTCGTAACAAAAATATCATGAATTTTGGTAGCACAATACTATGTGCACACATAAAAGCATTTAGTATTACTTAAGATGTGTTAAAGGTGGATTTCATACCTGCCCATGAGTCCGAGCCAACATAGCATGGAGTGAATTTTGTGTTGCCAAGGAACATATTGCTTTGCATATGTCAACCATGGCAGGAAACATAACTGTATTTACCCCCTCTTTAAGAGCCAATGCATGTGACAGATTGTTGATATCTTCAGAGGTACATCCAAAATGAAAGAACTCCAACACCTGGGAAAATTCAGAATAGCATTCAACTTACAGAGTAGCCACGAGAAATGTACACAGAAAATTCTTTGCAACCTGAAGGTTGGCATACCTTCGCAATCTCTGGATTTGAGCTGCACTTCTGCTTCAGGAAGTATTCAATAGCTTTCACGTCATGGTTGGTTACTTTCTCAATTTTCTTTACTTCTTTTGCATCATCAATGCAAAAATTATGGATAATCCCATCCAGGAAGTGCCGGGCGTCCTCACTGAACGGTGGCACCTCAGTGATCTCAGGAATTTCTGAGAGTTTGAGCAACCACTTGACCTGCAGAACAGAAGCCAAATCAGAAATGATTGTTGGCCTCACCCAGTACTCAATTCTCAAATCAAGATTACACGCAGCTCTATTACCCAGATTGAACGCTACGAGAAGGAATATGCTCAGACTGCGACAGGTACCTCAATGAGGACACGGTATCGAATGAGGCCGAATTCGCTGAAGATGGGCATCAGGTCCTTGGTAAAGCGCTCGTATCGGCCGTCCAGCGGTGAGAGCGCCATAAGGCAGAAAGTATCCTTGTCTGGCAAGCTGCTCAGCTCCTGGAGCGACCTCTCCGTCCAGTCCAGGGGAACAGACATCTAATCAACAGGACGGCATGGCGCGCTTAGAAATGATAACCAATCATTACCGCTGACGAAGAACTGCGGGATTACGGGAGGGGGTTGCTCGCACCTCGGTGGAAGCTCCGGCGGTGGCGGAGTACCGGAGGCGCTGCGTCGGGCGGGCGCAGGTTCCGCGCCGGCCGGACGCTCTCGGGGCGACCGCCGCACGGGGAGACGCGACGGCGGCCGGGGGCTTGAGCGACGACGGCGCCGACATGTTTCGGGAGGTTCGGCGGATGTCGCGACCGGCGGCCGGGGGCTTAAACCCTAGGGCGACGAAAGGATTTTTGTGGGGTGGCTGCGGCGGGCCAGCGGCGCGCGGAAATGGGATTATGGGAGAGGATGCGGTTTAAGCGAAGGATTTGATCAGGGGCCCCTCGATGGCCGTTCTTTTTGGAACAATGGGTATTGATTCCATTTCCGTATGTGACTTCCACATTTTCTTAAATTTGTGGT
>BCLG01001888.1:7658-19699 GCA_001602295.1 Zoysia matrella
TGACGTTACCTTTCGGCCGTACAATTTCGATTTGGGCTGGAACATGCAGCCTGGGTGAATTCCGAGGATGCTGATGACTGCTGAACTAGCGTCGGCTCTTCTGTTGATGTTAAATAGGTGGCGATTGTGGGGTATGCATATGTTTGAGGGAAAACTGGTACTTGTAACCGTGGATGTGTCCAGCACTTAGGCCCTGTTTCCCCATTAGATTATATAATCTAGATTATAATCTCAATATTTTAGAATCTGGATTATAATTTAGAGATTATAATTTGTGTTTGTTTGTTTGGTAACTTAGCTTATTTTTCCAACTTGGTAGGGGTATTGGGTCTTTTGATGATAAGTAGGTGCCGGTTGTGGGGTATGCATATGTTTGATGGAAAACTGGTACTTGTAACCGTGGATGTGTCCAGCACTTAGTTACATTAGTTTGGGGACAGACATTGTGCCGGTTCCCAAGTGAGAATCGACGGCAATTTGGGTAGTTCAGAAACGGATATTTTTTGTCTCTGATTTGTTCCTTAATATTGGGGCTAAATGTTGGCAATTTGACATGCCTTTTAGGTGTCCTTGGAAGCTGAAAAAGTTATCAACGTAACTCCACGTTATGCGAAGCTTCGGGCCGAATCAAATGGGTCTGCCATGGGGAAAATCATTGGATGGCAGAATATTGAACTCATCAGTGATCGACCTCTCGATACCATGCTTAATGAGTTCAAGCAATTAAAGAAAGAGTACCCTGACAGGATACTCATTGGTTCAATTATGGAGGAGTACAACAAAGCTGCATGGCATGAGCTTATTGAACGTGTTGAAGAGTCTGGAGTGGTAAGTTTTTTTTATGTTTATTTTGGTATATACTTGATCCATATGGAATGCAACTGATATGTGTTTGCTGTTAGGATGCACTTGAGATTAATTTCTCATGTCCTCACGGCATGCCAGAGAGAAAAATGGGTGCTGCAGTGGGTCAAGACTGTGATTTGTTAGAAGAGGTTTGTGGTTGGATAAATGAGAAGGCAACTGTGCCTGTTTGGGCAAAGATGACTCCTAACATTACAGATATTACACAGGTTAGTTGACCACAGACTTCATTTGAACATATACTGACACCGTTATTTCATATTATTTGAAGATTTTAGTTCCTTTTCATTTTAGAACTCATCTCCCCCCTCCTTAATGCTGTGTAGCCTGCAAGAATAGCTCTAAAGTCAGGATGTGAAGGAATATCTGCTATTAACACAATTATGAGTGTGATGGGAATAAATCTCAAAACATTGCGACCGGAACCTTGCGTAGAGGGGTTAGATTCAACTCCCTGAGTTAATTTTTGATCATTTCGTTTTCTGTTACTAATACAAAACACCATTGTGCTCCACAGGTACTCTACACCTGGGGGATATTCTGCGAGGGCTGTGCATCCTATAGCACTTGCTAAAGTCATGCAGATAGCAAGGATGATGAAAGAAGAATTTGCTAATGGGCAATCTCTCTCTGCCATTGGTGGTGTTGAGACTGGCAATGATGCGGCTGAGTTTATTCTTCTTGGTGCAGATACAGTACAGGTGAATTCTAGCTGTGATAACTAATCTAGGGCAATATATCAAGGCCTTTCACTACTGACATCCATTTGTAATTATAACACAGAGTTACTTTATAAACTTTTTCTAGAACGTTGTTTTTCAGTTTTCCCCATGCTTCAAAAATGCATATCCATGACCTGCTATCCATTAAATTCACAGGTGTGTACAGGTGTAATGATGCATGGTTATCCTCTTGTAAAGAAGCTTTGCACAGAGTTGCAGGATTTCATGAGAGAGCACAACTTTTCATCGATTGAAGATTTCCGAGGGTATGTAACACATTCCACTATTCTTATTATTGGTTTTGATATATGTTGAATATCATCTGGCAGAATCACCTTCAATAGTTCAGCTCTCTATGCAAGCTTCTAAGAGTCTTTCAATTCATTGCTAAAGCATAGAAAATGACATTTGCCAGTAAATCATCGGCTTTAGATCACTGGCTCTGTTTAAAAATTTTGCTCGCAGCAATTTGATATTATTTTCTTTGCTCATATTAGCCACATGATATCACTAAGTAGGAGTACTAGACATAATTATCAGGGAAGAATGCCCCTTACCAAATAAAGGAAGAAAGAAAAGTGCATTGTGCAAATAGGTTGAAGTTAAATCATTGAATGAGGACTTGGTAACAACCAAGTCATAATTGAATTCTACTTCTTATAGACAATTGTTCCCTGCTTTGCATATCTGACTCTACATGTGTGAATGATGTGTAATGTGTAATAATGTGTTGTGTACCCTATGATGATTTCCTTGTCACTTTGAGAGCATTTTACTCTTATCACAAGGAAGCTTCTCTGAAGTCTCAGCAGCTCATGATAGATATCTATACCACTTATTGTATTGTAACTGAACTTCTTAAAAAATACTTATTGTATTGCTACTGAACTCCCTTGAAAAAAAATATCGTTACTGAACTGCCCATGATTGGACTTTTTTTTTTAAAGAACATCACTTTTTAAACGAAATTTGGAACTTCAGATGAACCATGGTTTCCATGTCACAGGGCCTCGCTTCCGTACTTCACAACGCACACAAATCTGGTGCAGCGACAACAGGAGGCGATCAAGCAGAGGAAGGCCATAAGGAAAGGCCTGCAATCTGACAAGGACTGGACAGGTGATGGGTTCGTTAAGGAGACCGAGAGCATGGTGTCCAACTAA
This sequence comes from Zoysia matrella, assembly GCA_001602295.1. Classification (NCBI taxonomy): domain Eukaryota; kingdom Viridiplantae; phylum Streptophyta; class Magnoliopsida; order Poales; family Poaceae; genus Zoysia; species Zoysia matrella. Next base: position 10,408 of record BCLG01001888.1, read on the forward strand.
TGAATCGCTGAAACTCTCGTCCTGCCAATCACACGTCAACTTGTGATTAAATCGAGTTCGTGTTTGTAGAATGGTCTACCTTGTTAAATAAAGTACATCAGAATCTCCAAAATGTAATCCTCTCTGTACATGGATCTGAACCTTCAACCATCAGACTAGAACAGATCACAAGTTCGCAAGTCGTTTTCGGTGATTTTCCGACATGCATTCTCATGTGAACATGAATTAGCAGCACTGAGCTAGGGGATATCTGGACTTGACCTGGTAAAGCTTCGAGACCTGAAGTCCAGTTCCGGGTCTCTGGAGTTTTGTACCTGTGTTTGTGAGGAAATGATGTCCTCAACTCAGGTTCTACTTTAGCAAATACGCCTGCTGTTTAGTGCGGCACTGGCACACGTACTGCAAGTGCAAGCGGCAGAGTATCCTCGCAAGTGACCATGGGGCCACAGGACAGCCACGGGTACTGGCGCCTCACCGGCGCAAGGCTTGACGTAGACAAGTGGAGGATTTCATTCTCCCTGCATGCTCCGGCTCCCTGACAATGGTGTTTATTCAACCAGCGCAGCACTGTATAGTTTTCTGATGCTCAAAATAACCAGAATACACGTATTCTTTACCGTTAAACTTTTTGGCTCTCCAACCATTATTTTGTGCTTTGGTTTTTTAGCCCTGTGTAATGCTGTTCGTGTGCCTACCGATACCGAAAGCAGATTATCGATTGGCATCAATTCAGATTGCGTCTATACCAAATACTCCTGCATGATCACATAAAATGATAAAAAAAAAACTCCATTCAGATTCAGCTCGACTTTGAACAAGATGGAGTACAGACCGTGTCCAAAGAACCAACTCCAGCCCAACCAAGCATAGCACAATGATATTCACAACCCGGACAAGAAAAAGCAAACACAACTACATGTGGGAAGAGGGATCTTCCAGCCTATACAACCTGAACGTGCACTGTCTCGACAAAATGAGAGCGTGCCGCAAGGCTAAACCTCACCGAAGGATTACCTTCACTACATTAAAGCAAGCCGTGTCAGATGCAAACACACTCTTCCCCAAACTAAGTATCGCAGGGTCATCTGTGCTATCTCATCCCAAGGAACAGAGCGGGGCAAATATACTGAGAAACAAAGCCTATCAAGAGCTGTCTCATGTTAGATGTATGTTATTGATTCCGTGTCAAACCACCCCGTGGTGTCGTCCTGCAGTAATATCCAGGGTGATTTAGATAGGTGTATATAAAATGAAGATGTAACATTAAGAGCATTACATAATACTACACAAAGCTTCCTAGAACTGGCAACGATGGTCAATCTGATAACAGAAATTAAAAGGTTAATGTTTACTGGCACTAGAATCCCTAGAACTGAAGAAGATGAAATGACATACACAAGCTACATGCGTTAGAACAATCCAGCCAATAGAAGATACAATTCTTGCACAAGCAATAAAATTATATGTACCTTCCAGAAAGTGTCTGAGAAGAACTTCCAGGCCCTTTTGAATTGCCAAGTCTTTTAGCTTTGTTTTCTTGTTCCTTCTCGAGGCGTATTGCAGCAACTTCTTTCTCCATAGCAGCAACCTCTCGCCTCATCTTTTTGGCTTCAACTTCCATTGCTTTGTTTAGCGTATCCACCTTCTTTGCTAACATCTGTGTACGAGAGAAGATAATTAAGTCAACCAAAAGATTACTCATGCTTCCACTATATAGATCTAAAAAATGTGTATGTTAGTGGACCATGCTATAGTAGGTCAAATTCTGAGACAAGTGAAACAGGAATGAAAGTAGAAGGGACAATTTTCTATTTGCCATTGAGGGAAATTGTAATCCTGAGTTTGGCATCGGTGTGCCAATGACAGGCAGGGCCCACTTGTGGCTTGACTTTCCAGAACATAAGAAGTACCAGAGCAACATACCTCAATTGCATCATCCTTGTCCTTTAGACTTTGGTCTTTTTCATGGCATGCCTTCCTCAAGGAAACTACCTCCTTTTGCAACATGTCATAGAGTACACCAGAAACCATATCGCTTGAATCACTATTTGTGTTTTCATTGCTTTTTTCTTCTGCATTACCCTTCCAGGTATCAGTTGTTTCACAATCTTTAACAGAGTCTGTAGATCTATTGAGAGAATGAGGCCCAGTTCCAAGAATTTTTCCCTGGTCTAACAACCTGGTACCACCGTCAAATGACCTTGAAGTTCCTTTTGCATGCTTCAGAACCATGCTGCTGCTAGTAGAGGTCCTTGAATTGAACGATGGTGACCTCCTCATAAACACACCATTTGGCGATACCTTGGACATATTATCATCACCACCTAGTGATAGACGACGGGACGGTCCATTACTTGTACTCTTTCCTTCCGTGGGAGGACGACCAGAACAACTCGAGGGCCCCCTCAATCCATCTTCTAGAACTTTTAGGCGCAACTGGTACTTTTCCTGGATCCAGAATTCCAGATAATTATTAAACCTCAGGTCAGAGTTCATAAACTCATTTTCAGAGTTAGCATATAGTCACAATGATTATTACCTTTAGTTGGGCTTCAGACCTGGCTGTTCGCTCTGCAATGGCAAGTTTATCACGGAGTTGCTGCATCTCACCCTGCAAAAACATTTTGCATTGCACGATTTTCAATATAGGATCCTAGGATCAAAATGTTCCCCTCTACCATAACCAAAGATAGTATGTATTATAAAACAAAAGGTTTAATATAAGAATATCGTACCTGCAGGAATCTGCGTTCTTCAAGCCATTGTTTAACAGGCATTACTTTGTCATTAGCATCTTTCCAGTCATTTGCAACCACTACGGCAACCCTGTTTGCATTAACTTTTGTTCGAGCAAGTTCACGCTCAAGAACCTTTTTTTCTTCCTGAATGTCATGATTGAAAAATAGCATGGGTTATATGTTGAGTAAAGGATGGATAATGAATTGCAGAAATAAAAAACAGTAGAGGGAAAGTGTGTTACATTCAGTTCTTGAATTTTCCGCTGGGAATCTCTAACAGCATTAGCAGCTGCACCACCAGCAAGAACAGCTTCTTCTAGCTCTCTGACAGTTTGAGTAAGCTTTTCTACTTCAGTAACTTTCTGACGGTGCAACCTGTCCGAGATCTTATTTTCTTCCTACATTCCAGAATGATAGCCGACTAAATAGCTTAATTTGAATGACTCTACTGATTGTCTTCTAAAGCAAAGACCTTATAAAATTTCAATGAGCCACCAGTTACCTGGCAGATTTCAATTTGCTTCATCAACTCTTGATTCTTGTTTTGCATGTCATCGACCATAGCAGCTTTTGCCAATGCAATCTGTACAGTCCTTTCTGCTTCTAGTAGTGCTGCCTCCTTTTGCTTTGTCAAACGATCTAATGCTCTATTGTCATCTTGGAGCTTTGCAATCTGAAAATAACCATATATTTTGTTTGTCAGTTTGTAAAGAATATGATGGACATTGATACCACTCTATAATGGACAGGGTATTACCTCTTGCCTAGCAAGCTTTAGCTCCGCTTCAAGTGGTGCAAGAATGGCTTCAATAGGTGGCATATCATCATCCTTTTGGGCTGCATGTACTCTTCTTAGTGTTGATTCTGCGGCAAACTGAGCAGCCATAGCAGTTTTTTTCTCATCATTTGCTTTCTTGAGTTCTAGGTTCTGCAAAATTTCACTCTGTCAGAAAGCAACCAAAAGATGAAGCAGAATCTACTAAATAGAATAATAGCTACATACTTTGCTATCAAGAAGAGACTCTGTCAACTTGAGTTTCTCATCCACCTTTTCCAATTCAGCGGTGAGCTATCAACAAAATATAACAAATGAAGAATCACATTAACCACAGGAACAAAAAAATCATCAGTAAAAAGTAGGGAACACTTACTTTCTCATTATGGAAATAAGAATTAGCTAACTTTGTGAGTACCACAGTCTTTGTTTTAGTATGTGTACAAGGTTATTTAGGCAGATTATAATAGTGACATAAGAATTAAATTAAATATCATTCAAGGGAAATTGAATTATAGCAAGAACAAAAAAGTAACTAATAATTATATAGGACCTGTTCGGATGCTTGTTTATTGGCAGCGGCTGCTGATTTAGCACAGTAAAACAATGAGGAGGAATAGCAGCAGCGGCCCACAGCGGCAGCTATCAAACCAGCTGCCGAACAGGCCCATAATTTCCCACATAATTCAATACAGGCAATTAAAAGTTTTCACTTCATTACTTCAAAACATCTCTAAAGGTGAATAAATATCAATATGAACCATCACTTATCTTTGCCGGTGTGAGAACAACAGGTGACCTAGGCAGACTTTAGACCTATGCTTTGGCGTGGGATAGATGAGGAGATTTTTCAAAGCTCAGGCTCAAATTTGCTCCCATGGGGAGTCAAAATCGAGGAGTGCTACTAGTGCCGACTAACCAACTTAGCTAGAGCCTAGATGCATGTTCGCTTCCTGCTGTTCATCTAAAGCTTCGCCGGAGTAAACATAAAATCTGATCTAGCTTCGAAATGACCAAATAAAGCAACTACATCAAAATTAAACTTGGAACCAAACAATAAGCTCGATGCTGAATTATTAAATGAAGCAACCCGAAGTAAAAGTCATCAAAATCCATCAGCCCAACTAAATATTTGCCCGTGACGAGCCCTTAAATGGCAGGGCTATCCCCCACCAATATTTGCACTCGCTTCACTAGCACACTACTCCCGTCACGAGATCAAAACAAAATGATGAGCGTAAACGACATTTTCGCACAAACCCAGAGAACATTTGGTGATTACCTCCTCGACGGCCTTCTCCCTCGCCCTGTCCGACAGCCGCAGCGCCTTTATCTCGGCGTGCGCCTCACTCAGCTCCCTATCCTTATCTGAAACCTCGCCACAAATGAAAAACCATGCCGCGTAAGACCCCTAGAATACCGGAGAGAACCACCTAAACTTAAACCGAAGATACGAGTCAGCTGAGCTCACCCCTGACTTCGTTCTCGAGCCGGTTGAGCTCGACCTTCACGGGATCCGACCCGTGCATCAGCGTGAGGAGCTCGTCCGCGTCCAGCGCCGTCGCCCGCCTGCGCGCGGAGCCCTTGTGCGCCGAAGCATTCCCCTCCTCACCGCCGCCGCCGCCGCCGTCAGCCATCTCAGATCTGAGCACCCGCGGGACGAATCACCCGGAATCGACACCGAGCTCCGAACCCTCCGTCCTCCGAATGCCCGATCCTCCGTGTCGGGCGCGCTGCTGCTGCCTGCTTGCTGGGCGGGACCGGTGAGTAAGCGCTTCGCTAGCTTTGCCTTGCTTGTAACAGTGCGTTTAAAAACCGGCGCAGAGAGAAGGGGACGTAGGGGGTGCTCCTGGATTATTTAAAGCGCGGGGCTTCTTTTCCAGGAGGCGATTACTGATTACGGAGTAGATTACGTCCGAAATATAATCATGGCGGTAATTGATTCGGCAGTAATTCCTGGATTATTGCGTCCTGTATTCTTTTTACTATTATTTTTGGCTACTAATGCCGTGCTTTTACCTCACTTAGTTGGCTATTGAATTGATTATCCTCCTGTTCGATGGAATCACTGTTTCGTGGTCGTCTCCGATCATCCGTTGATGCGCGGATGCTTGTGCCACCCGCAACGCATCCTCTTCGTTGCGTTACAGCACGAGGTCGTCGTGAACAAAACAGAACAGTGTCCTACGAGGTCGCCGTTGAGTTTTGCCTACGCAGGCCCGGCCGGAGAACCGGACGGAACAGGCGTTGTCATCGGGTGGACTGTTTGGCGGCATCGGAAGGAACAGGCGAAAGCGTAACCCCGGCGTGCACTGCTACGTACGCTTTCTCCGTGCCTGCTCGGCGACGCAACGCTTATCCTGTGTGCAGTACGTAGAGGTAATAAAAGAGCTCATCTTTTCATAAATTTTCTCGATTTTTATTAAATTTTAATTAAAAAGAATAGAAATTAAACTTAATTTTAATTTAATTCGACCATTACTATTTTTAATTTATTTTCATCGGAGCGTTTCCACCCCTACTCGTACGAGATGAGAGTGAACTGTGGGTCAAACCGAGTGGAGTGCATGAGTGTGTGAGCGACAGTGCACTGATGGTTCATGGGATGATCGGCTCCTTCACAACCGAGCGCTGCACGTCGGCATGTGTAGACGGCTGAAATGCGGTCTGTCCCGGTCTCCGCTGCTCGAGCCGAAAAGGCCAGGCCACCACGGACACGCGGACGAAGGTGGCTCTTCAACACTTCCTTGATCAGCATCTGTCGTGATGACCGGTGGCCACCCAAGTGTGCAAGCCCTGGCCCTCCGTGACGGCCCGTTCCCAGTCACGCCTGCGCGCGCGAGAGAGATCCGCCCGGTCCACACGGCTCCACGCCCCGCATCTACACGCGGCGCCGCCGCGCCTCCCGCATGTGACGGCTGTTGGCTTGGGCAGATCGGAGGGGTACCAGAGCGATGGTACGCCGCCGCCCGCCGCGCTGTGCCGGACTGGTCCGCGCGATGCGATCTTGACTTGCTGTCCTACTCCCGCCTGCCTTGATCTGTTCTCTGACCTTCCTTCATCCTCCCGTGAGGATCGCGGGTGATCTGGATGTGACCGTGTTGCCCTGTGTCCTCTTGCACCGAGGCGGCGAGAGGCCGAGCTAGCAAGGTTCCTTGCGTCTGCACGCACCGTGCAGCCTGCTGATGCCGCTGCTGCTAACTGCTTTGCTAGCGGAGGACCACATGGGCTTGCTTTCGGTTGTGGCGTCCTTGGTATACCGATTGCCCCCAAACGCTTTGATGAAACGATTGGAAACCTCAAGAAGAAAGAAAAGCCGGAATCGGCTCAACTTGGCAAATGTCAGCAACGCACGCGGCACGCGCCGCACGCCTCCATATCGTCATTCGTCGGATAGAGGAGTTGATCGGGATGGACGATCACTTCAGTTTACTACTGGAGTATTTCAGGAACCGGCGTCTGGCTGATCCAAGTTGGAACTTGCAACAGAAGCTAGTTGCTCATAGGCTCGATCAAACATATTTTACTACAGTAGCGAGGATTAGTCTCTGGTGCCGCCGAAGAGGAGGATCTGATCGAGATGGTAAAGGCTACAGCGTCACATCATCAGGAAAAAAAGTGCCGTTTAAATTACCCCCCGTTTATCTAATCTCGTACTCCGGCTACTAATATAACGGCAGAATAATGAATCCAGCGGTCGGTAAACTACTTTTCGCGTCAGCATTAGATGGCCTGCTTAGATTGCGTGGTCCTGTGCACGAAGACCCGAGCTCCACACGCACAGGAGAGATGGACCCTGGAGAGCAGCAGGCGGCTGTTGGCATCACAGAATCATCAGTCATTAGTGGGGCAGTGACAGCACAAACCACAGTATTCCCCACTAATCCAAATTTGTATATTGAGGGTCCCCAAGCTGAACGTGGATGGAAAAGTAACGCGAAGGTAAGCAGTGATGGGGCGCATCATGTGCAGCATGCTTGTGTTTGACGTCCCATAATCTTCCCTGTGGCCAAAGAAAGGCCGCGGCAGCACAAAACTATGCTGAATAAACAGTGAATCGTTAAACCAGCATCATATATATTATGGGTACAGGAAAGTCCCACTTTGTTCATGCCACCACCAGCTAGAAAAAACATTTATGCTTGTATTTACAGTTTAAACGCATAAAAATGGCTGCACAAAGATACAACCAGGCCACGAAATCGCAGAAAAGAGCGGTCACAAAAGTAAGGATGCAAATGTCGGGGGTCAAAGAAGAGTCAAGGTCAGTCGGTCAGTCAATGTGCTGAGCCCGCCGGCTACATATACAGTCTGTGCTTGCACCTGGCAATCTTTAACTTCCACCCAGTTGTTGCACGCTGCTCTGCCCCATCGCTTTCCGGTTCAGGATTCCAAGCCTCGTCGTTGCGGCAAAGGCGCCCGTCGTCCCTGCGCAGCATCAACAGGGTTACAGGCGCGTCGCGTCTTGCGTGCATGCATGCGTCCTCCTCCTCCGGAAGAGTTGAACCTACTCCAGACGCGGTGCAGGCCAGGCCACCACCGTCGCTTTCCTGAAAAGCTAGTGCGGAGGCGGGCCCTTGGCGACAGTCGCGCGCGGGAAAGTCCCGAGGAGCCTGGGGGCCGCGGCCACTGGCCAAGGAATCCGATGCTGGCTGCCGGTCATCAGTGAGTCATCACCGACTCACCGATGGTGGTGGTGGTGGTCCGGTGATGCGGACGCGGGGCAGTTAGTCGCCCGGGTTGGTGAGGCGCCGCGCGCCGCACCAGACGGACAGCGAGGATGTAGAAAGATGGATAGTGCCAACCTGCCGAGCGACCAAGCCGACCAATGGCACCGCAACGTCGTCGGCGCAGCCGCGCGGGACAGATGGATAACGGGAAAGACGTAGCTTGAAGGCGCCGCTCTGCTGTCTCTAGATGCTCCACTTCCGTGGCGACGCGCGCGACGGCCACGCCTGGGCCGTGGCCGGAGGTTGAAGCAAGCGTGCGCGGTCTCGGAATTTAGCTGTTGCTGGAGAGTGGAGTAGCTAGCCGGAGCAGTACAAGCCAAGTCACGGTCGCGCGCGGGCTCTAAGCACGAACCAGCAACGCCTTGAAAGCGCAGGGCGCTCAGCGAAAAAAGGGAACCTGGTGATCAAGGCTAGCGTTGCCGACGGCCGCGGGCGGGGGCCGCACGCCCATGCGACGCAACCATGGTGACCACGACGACACGAATTGGATGGATTTAGGGGTACATACATGAGCGAACTGGTTGGAAGGAGATGGGGAACCCGCTCGTGAAGAAGGAGGAGACCACCGTCACATTACACCACGACCAACGGCGGTTCGGCTGCGTGCCTGCCCCGGCGCTCGCTACTGATTTCAGCTCTGAGTTGATTAGCCATATCTTTAAAGGGAAAAAAAAGCTTTTCTACGAACTATAACGATTTTCTTCGTGCTACGCTAAGAACGAGATATGTTGGTGCTTGACCCCTAGATCGATTTGATAATAACCAGCGGTTTATCAGCCGTTCTTGTCCAGGCTTCGTAATCCTTTAGTCGGTTAAACTGCACTTTTTGGAACTGCTCAGATGGCAATTCAACTTCTTTTTTTTTTTGGAGAAAAATTCAACTTCTTTTGAACACGTTTCTCTTCGGCCCATGCTAAATTTTGCTTAAACAGAAATGAAGCCCATGATGCTGCCTGACGTGCACGAGGTGGAGTGGTGGATCACACGGGAGCTGGACGCCATAGGCACTCGAGATTCCAGTCCACGGCAAAATCGGAGCCCGACGAAGC
>BCLG01001888.1:32008-75261 GCA_001602295.1 Zoysia matrella
GATCGGACCGCGGCGAAGAGCGCCTGGTGGGAGAGCGGCGGGAGGTCCATCCGGCGGTGGCGGAGCGGGAACGGCTGGGCGATCCACCCACTGGCGGGGATGCTTTGGGTGATTGGTACGGTGGACTCTGGTCTGGTGGTGGACTCGGGGAATGGCTGGCTTCGCTGTGCTCTCTCTCTCTCTGTTTTTCCTTTTTTTTCCCCCTCCTTTTTCTCCGTGGTGGTGAAGTGGGGGAGAAAGCAAACGAAGCAAAAGCACTCACGCGCGGCGGTAAAGAGCCTTTTGGACGGATGCCTTGGCATTGCCTCATCCCGCGAACCAAACAGTGTCATTGGCCAGCATGAACTAAGACATCATCATCCATCAATCATCAGCCAGCACGAACCAAATGATACTATTTTAAAGTTAATTGTTGATGTAATCCAATTACTTACTTCTACCACGATACTTTTTTGTCTTCAACAAAAGATCAGCAGAAGAAATTCTTAATGCTAACGACTATCAGTGACACAGTGAATCGATAAAAGCCGAAACGATTTTGATTCAACACCTAAAAAAAACAAGGGTGCATCAGCATGCACGATGAAAGCAATGCAACAACGGACTTATTGATACCAACTCAATTATATTTTTTGGTTGAATCAGATGCCATAACTAGTATTTTTAAATCTGGTTGAAATTTTCTCAGACTAGCATGCTCCTGCAAGACCCGCATGAAAACTTATTATGCAAAATTATTGTGAGACTGTCTTGAGACTATCCTACGCAAATGCTCAGCCAACACGAATCTTATGTTGAGATTATGGTGCCTAAGAGAAATGAGGTGCATCAGCATGCACGATAAAAGCAGTGCAACGACAGACTCATTGGTATCAAATTAATTATATTTTTTTGATGGAATCAGATGTCATGACTAATATTTCTAAATCTGATTTATTATGCAAAATTATTGTGAGACTGTCATAAGACTATTTTGCGCAAATGCTCAACCAACACGAACCGTATGTTGAGATTATGGTGCCTCGAGGATGATGTTATTCCAACATCTACTGGTTGTCTCACGGACTCTCCTATGAGTGTCACGGTGGCTCGGCTTGTAAATAGAAATTTGGCTTTTCTTTTTTTATTTTTTCCATGCATTCTTCCGGTACTAAATATTTACTTTGTGTATTAGTATAATACGAGTTTTAATAAAAATTTAACACATCGTTAGATAACATGTACGAGGAGAGAATGAGAGAAGATAAGTCGCATCCCGCAAGATCTATCACTTGATCGCTCTTAAGTGTTTAGGCTGTTTTTGAATCGAAAGTCCCTAGATGGCGGCGGCGGGCGATTCATGTCGCCTATAGATTGTTCTTAACTTTTATAAGACCCATGATGAGAGACTGTTCAACTGTACTTTTTTTGGCTGGGCTGTTGCTGCACCTACTGTAGTTGAAGTTAATTTTGTGTTAAAATCCACAGCGACAACTAGAAAGCACAGCCGTAGGCAGTGCAAACGAACACAGCCTTAGGGCAGCCGCAGTGTACGTTTCTAGGAGGTGCTAACGAGAGAGGAAAAGAAAAGGCAGGGTGCGATACACTGCAGGGCAGGTGCTAAGCTAGAAAACTCTAGCACCTGAAGCCAAATAAAGCACCCGGTGCAATGACTAAAAAATTAATTTTGCTCAAAAAACTGCTGTTGTTTTCAGAGAAGCATGGATATGAGATAGTAGTATTTTATTTTGAGCCAGCTAGCTTCGTGCTTACGTGTCGGTGGTTACATAAGACTATACATTGAAGCAGTTCAAGCTAGTTAGATTTATACTTACGTGTGTTACCTTAGCACCTTTAGTGATGCTATACGGTGTAGATGCCCTTAACCCGCCGCTCTGAACATGAATTTTTTGTAATGGTTGTCTACTCAGCAAAAGTTGTAGATCCGCAGTTCGTACAAGCCTTAAAACAAGAGTGAATTTAATACATGTCATTACAATTTTTTAAACTTTAAAATATATTATTCATACGTTAATAACAGATAAAAGCCCTACATATTTTAAATTTCACAAAATTATAACGACATGTATCAATTTAATCTGTAAAACAGAGTAAATATTTATGCACTTTGAATAAAAGTAAATATGTCTACATGATCCTAGTTTATTCCACTACGCACTCTGGGGAACGAATTCTGATTTGGAAGAGGTCCGAGTAGGGCTCTGATTGGGATTATGAGACTGGTCTAGCTCATTTAAACAAAAGATAAAACATTAGTTCTGTCGGCGTTCGGATCATCGGCACAGTAAATATATGATCATAGGGTTGATGTGCTTTTGGATTCGGTATGGCCTAATCTGAAGTAGACTCAAGGAGATTTTTACCTGGTTCGGACCATCTGAGCGATGTAATACCCTACGTCTAAGGAACAAATTATCTTAAAGATTGTGTTACAAGACGGGCTCCTCTCTTCGCGAGAGTACCCAGAACGTGGGTGAATGAGAGTGCTTGCTCGAAAAGGTGCAAGGATCCTCGGGTTCTGATGAAGCTCAAGTTCGTGTGTTTATGACTGTTACTTGTGGTGGTGTTCGATCGTTCTCTCTATCGTTCTCCGGGCCTCCTTTTATATAGGAGAGGGTCCTGGAGTTATAGGTAACGAGCCCTACGTGATTCTGTCGTCTCGCTGACAGGTGGGCCTTTCCGTCGTTGTCGCCGTCATTTCGTTTCGTCCAAGCGTGGTCATAACCCGTCGCGTCGTACGCGACAGCGGGTACAATGATGCTCGTCCAGCGCCATCACGTCGGCTACAGTGCTGTCCCGTCGTGTCTGGCAGCCGTCGCAGCTTTCTGCTGAAGTGTCGCCGTGGTGAATCTCGTCCCGTCTCGTCGGAACGGATGGCAACTGATCACCAGAGTAAATATACCATAACGCGATACCTACCTCCTGAGGGTCGCTACCGGGAGTCGATCTCCGAAGGCCGAGGTCTTCGCGCCCCTACGCGGCAAGACATGGCCGTCGTAGATCGTCGCTAAGGGGTCGAAACCTGTGCCGCTCGACCCCCGACTTTCGCTCGTTGGAATGCATCTGTTGGTACCCGAAGTACGTGATCCCAACAAGTTCGGCCTTTATATCAGTTTTAGTTTCATAAAAACTGCTTTCTTGCTATAGTTTTAGAAGCTAGTTTCTAAATAAAACTGTTTGGAATTATTTGATCCTAGTTTCTGAATAAATCTCACGTTCAATTGAGAGAAATGCACGTTTTTTTTAGAAATTGAGAGAAATGTAATTAAGATCCAGTACCATGAGCATAATGTTAGTGTGACAGTTGCATCCTAGAAAAGATGAATCCCAACTTAAATGCCGGCAACAGACATCCGCGGGAGAAATCCATTAACACTCCAGTCTGATCAAAGGAATCGCAAGTGCACCTACTATGTTCCAGATTAACAGAACTCAAACAAGTAAAATATATCTTGATCATCCTTGCATTGAATCATCTTGCTCACTGTCAACAGTCAATTAACCATGGCAAACACAGTGAAAGCTACAGAGGCAAAAGCTATTGCATGATAAATAGTTTTGCTGCGCCAGATTTCTCAATTCATCTCCAAGACACCTATGCGACTGCTACATTATTTCAAGAACATAGATCAAATTTATTGCACTCTATTTGTTTATCAATTACTCCCTTCATTCACAACACAATTTGTTGTCGGGAGAACTGACAGAAGGGAGTACATAACAGCCCTCAATCCCGTCAGTATCTCTACTGAATTGCGACGTAAACAAGGCAAAAGCTAATTCGTTTGACGGGCCCAGAACAGAAAACAGCATTAAACAAACATCATGAAACTAAAGCTGGATCAAATTTATCCATTGTTCCACCGAAATTTGCACTCTGATCAAAGGGATCAGGTAACTAACTAGAAGTAGCCACCATTCTGATCATCCCTAATTCATCTTGCTCCCTATCAATATAAGTTAATAACGTGGCCATTATTATTCTGATGAGCTTGATCTCTCTGACAAAATACCATTGTATGAAAAAGTCGAATTATGACATCAATGGACCATGATTCAAAGAACCTTATCAGGCATTAGCACTTCCAACAACATTTTTTTACCAAGAAAACTGTTCAGACTTTTTATCTCATACAGGTAGATAATTCACTTCCTCTGATTAGATCGGAAGCAGATACTACGACAAAGTTTCAATGTTCCGATCGAAATCTCAAACATCCATCAACGTTACAAAGAAAAATAAAAAGGAAGCCAAGACTAGTTGGAAGACAAACAACAGATCAGGATAAGAACATGAACAGCACCGATGGAACGGGACGGGGACGCGATGCTGGGTGTGAGCGGATCAGTCGTCCCGCTTCTTCAACTTGTCGATGCGCTGCTGCAGGACGTCGAGCTTGACGACGAGCTGGGTGACGGAGAAGAGGATCCAGTACAGGAGCAGCGCGGCGGCGATGAGGAGCGCGTTGCGCTGCGACTTCATGATGGACTTCTGGTGGCGGAGGTGCTCGGAGGGCGTGCAGGCGTGCTCGTCGCTGCAGGTGGGGCGCGTCTCGTACTTCCAGTAGATGTCCATGAGCAGGAAGAGGCAGAACGGCACCACCGACATCATGGGCTTGAGCGCGCTCCGCACCACGGAGATCATGCCCCGGCGGAGGCCGTCCAGGCCCGGGAGCGTCAGCAGCAGCAGCATGATCGCCTCCGCGCCCGCCGCGTACCCCAGCACCACCCACTCCAGCGCCATCGCCGCCGATTTGGAAAGGTTGGGTTGAGAGGGAAGGGGTTTGGGAGGTGAGATTGGGGTTGGGGATCGGATGCGCGAGCGCGTGCGACGGGTTGGGGGATTTTTGCCTTCACAGCGAGGGGAGCGGGGAGAGGAGGGCGGTGGATCGGGGGAGCTGTGCGCAGGTGGAATGGGTCTACGGGGGTGAGGCTTTGAAGGGAGGGATGGATTGGTCGAGGTCCCTGTGCACGCGGTGTACACAGTTCGAAGGGAAAGTAGATGGGCGACACGTTCGAGGAACCAGAAGGCTGAGTCATGAGTGTACGGGAAGAGGTGGACGGCTACGCGAGTTTTGGTGCCGACCACTGAACCCCGCGTGGACGGCTCCGATCGGCGCTTTGGCTGTCGGGAGTCTCGACGCGTGGACTGCTGATTCCTGAAGTTTAGCAGACGAAGCAAAGAATAAAGTGACAACTTTATTTTTTGAGATGAAATAAAGTGAGAACGGGCTTCGCCGTATTAGTACCATGGTTTTCGCGTTTCGTGGGACGTGGGAGGTAGGAGTAGAACTCCAGCTTGATATTGTGACGAAAATGGCCGACTTTGGACCGCGGCCTACCAATCAGTTTTAGCGGCCTGGGGTTCCGTACTCCTGCCGCGGATAGTGTCGTTTGCAAGGCCTGGGCCCGAAGCAAAATGGGCTGACATGCCTCAATTTACTTTAAGTTGGGCATGCTGTCTGCTGGGCTGATAAATAGTACTAACTTTGCCAAATCAGCTGGTTCATCACAGTCTATCCGGCTGTATGAAACTTCACATGTTGCGTTTTTCAAAGTGTACTTGCACATGTTTCTCTCAATCAGATCTGCGTGGCAGCATCAAACATCACGGGACAAGGAACTACTAGACTGCTACGCAGATTAAACAACAATCCTGAATAGAAGTCCCACTTGCTGCCATGATTACGAGGTAGCATCGCACTGATCATTGCAATTAGCCAGCTAATACAAACAACAGAACAAATAGATGACTGGAATTGGACGGGCTTAGTGGATCATTTCGTAACAGAGGATCTCACGGATGCAAGATTTTTGGAAAAAAAATCATAAATTTTGCAAAAATTTCCTAAAAATCAGTTCAATTTTGCAAGAATTTTGCAAAATTTTTGAAAAAAATCATAAAAATCAGTTCAATTTTACGTAAAAAAAACGCAGGAATGAAAATATTTCCTCCATTTACATTCTAAATAGCGCCTTAGCAGATGCGCAGATGCAGACAGGCACGGCAACGGACAAGGCTGCAACAGATACACGGGACAAGTTCGCAAGCGTCACAAGCTGGAAGTGTCAAATCTGCAAGTAGTAGTAATCCATTGCCAAGACCAATTACGTGCACAGCACCATCGTGCCCTCACGGATGGAGACGAAAAGGTCACACGCTAAACAATGTCTTATCCGCAGATTCTGTTCACACGGCTATATGACAAGATGCCTTGACGGCAGGAGTGTTCAGACTTGAGGCCCCGTCCTTATCTCGATCGAAACTGCTCGTCCGTAAAGTTGATGCTGTTGGATTTGGATTTGGATCAGTTCTCACTTGTCGCCGGAGCCCCTCCGCTCTTGCACCAGCTGGTGGAACAGGCTCCCGTCGTAGACGCCCCTCGCGACGTCCTTGCGAAGAAGACCGTCCTTATCCTTGGCGAGACTGTAGAGTATCTTCCACTCCGATGTCGCTCCGACCCTGCGAGACGAGAGCAACAAGATCACGAAGGAGCACTGAGGGTTATTGGCAAATAGCATTACGAAACGCGTGCTAGATAAACCAGTACTCCTCTGTTTTTTTTTACCGAGGTCGTTCAGACATGAGCACCCAGTTCTTTTCTACAGATCAATCACCATGTCTGAAACATCAAACGACAAGATTTTAGGACTAGAGGGAGTACCATCCTTGGTAGTCACTGGGCTCTCTGTCTGCTTGGAGCAACTCGTCAATATCGTCTGAGGTCAGAGCGTTAGGGACCGTTTTCGCGTGCCTGGCGAAGATCTCATCGAACTTTTCCGGAACGAACCTGCAAAAAGTTGCGAACGGGCAGAAGGATGACTGTTAAAAATCATCGAGTAGAAAGAAGATCAGGAGATGCTCTGCGCGAGCTCATCACCTTCCTTCAGCGTCATATGCGCCAGAATCACTTCCATGGATTCCTTTGTGGATGTTCTCTATGTAGATGTCCAAATGCGACGACGTTGCATTTTCCTGCAGTTGGAGGGAACACCGTTCTTTACTTCTTTTTAATTGTTTACATCTGCTTCTCCTGGCTGAGAGTTGGCATTTTTATGGAGTACGAATTATATAGCAACATCACTATCTGTTGAAGTCTCAAATCTGAACACATCAACACTTGAGATTTTCTTAGTAACATAATAAAAGTGGCATAATCTATTAATCTGCTTTGCCTTGTCGGTGAAGTAAGGCTTTTGTACAAGTCAACAGTCAGGTGCGTTTGGTTTTGATGGACTCATGCTGATAGAGTGAGAGCTGAGAAGGTTTGGGGGATCTTACAGGCCTGGTCTTGCTTGCAAGGGCGCCATTGATGAAAGCAGCACTGACGCTGGACATGCCAATTCCGAATCCGAGGGCCCGAAACGCTGCCACAAAGACCCAACCGTGACCACGCGATCGGATGTGAGAATCGCACAACCAACACGCGACGCGCATCGACAAACGAGTGAAATGGGGGAACGGAGAAGGGAGAAGCTCACCGTCATACGTCTCGGATATGGAGACGACGCCGTCGCCGTTGGCGTCGAAGAACGCCGCGTGCTTCTGCAGGTCGGTCATGCCGCCGGCGCCGTGCTGCGCGTGGCTGCCGTACGCCGCCGCGCGACCCACTTCACCGCCCGAGAGAGGGGAGAGGAGCAAATCAGCGAACAGGTTGTTTGCAAAAGCGAAATTCCAATTACTGATGTCCCAGAAAGCAAGCGGCTTACAGAAGAGCGTGGTGGCGAGCAGGAGAATCAAGGGAGGAGGCGCGACCCGCGCCGCCGCTGGGGCCACCCGTCGTCGTGGAGCGCCGTCCATCTCCAGAGGTCGAACTCTTCCCGGCCTTGTGTCGCGGTGCTGACTGCCCCCGCGTTTCCTTCGCTGATCCTGGTTCCGCCCCTCGGGCCTCTTATGTACAGTTGGACGGTCTCGCCTCTGGCGGCCGCACCGAGAAGAAAGGGGAGACCCGCACACAAGAACAACCGAAGCGTAATCAACTGGAATGTACAGTAGGGTTCGGTCGACGCCACTCTGTCCCATCTAAAACTGGAATGTATTCAACAAACCTTTTATTTGGGGATACGGATTTGAAATCCTGAAAAGTCGTTTCGGAATATGAAATAGATAGTATCTTCGGGGGGCGGCAAACGATTTGCTGGCAACGCGAAAGTGAGACGGCTGGCGTTTGGCGAAATGGTAGCAGTAGATATTTAGCCGATCAACAACGAGGCGACAGCCAAGTTTCGTACCGAACACAAAATTTGGAATGCCATTTTAGAAGTGACGGCGATAAACGACGACAGCTTAAAACCGACGAACAGTACAGTCGTAGGTGCCTTGCTCCCCATGGCCAGTTCACCTATTGGGCTGGCTAATATGCCATACGGCCCACGAATGATAGAAATCTGGCCTGGGATGGCCGGCCCAGAAGCCCAACACGCGTTTAAGGCCCATTGCTCGTTCAACTCAACACCTATATTTCCTCCCTTCGTAACACCTATATTCTCTCCCTTCTTCTTAAATTGATAATTGATGTCGCTATTGATTTTTTCAATCAAATTTGATCATTTATTTTATTTAAAAAAAATCTTGAATTAGTAAAATTTTAAGTTGCGATTCAAATAACTCTAATAATAAATCAAATTATATCAAAATATATTAAATTTATTAAATTTTTTTAATAAGACAAATAACCAAAGTTAAATTTAAAAGTCAATGGTGATATTAATTAACTTAAACATGAGTTTACTGTGTAGTACAACCCAATTTTCAATGCAACAACGACATATAATGAAGTAAATCATACTCTTTTCATTTTTTAATTGATGTCGACGTTGACTTTCAACATCAATTTTAACTATTTATCTTATTTAAATAATTAGTTTAAATGTGCAAAATTTTAAATTGTAATTCAAATAACTCTAATGATAAATAAAATTATAACAAAATATATAATATTTATTAAAAAAACTTTGAATAAAATAAGTGATCAAAGTTAAAGATAAAAATTAACGGTGATAACAATTAAAGAACAGAGAGACTGCTTTAATTCTCACAGAGGAACCAATACTTGTTCCCCGGCGCTGCCAATTGATAGAAGAGGATACGCTCTCACGCCGTCCTTGGGAAGGTACCATTGTCCTGGGCGAGCTTGTACAGCAATTTCCATTCCCAGGAAGCTCCAAACCTGCATCCGTCGTCAGGGACTAGGACCGCCCCAACTGGTTCGGAACCAGCCAGACGCCGAGACCGAGCTGCTTCCCAGTCGGATGCACGCCCCTGCCCAAGTTGAGATTATCCTGGAGAAGGGGAAAGCATCACCACGCCCCGCCTTTTTCACTTTCCGCGCGCGGAGAAACGGCTAAACCCGCTTACCCAACAAGAGCTCGCGTCCAAAAGAGGGAGGACCTCAGCAACTGGCGGCGCCCAGACTAATCACCATCATCCATCAATTATTATCACTAGACAAACACCCTACGTTTCGCTTCGTCCGCCTGCCGCGCAGGCCCGTCGCAATAGTTTTTCACCGTCTCCGTCTGATAGCGTCCCGCTTCGATCGTCAGGTCACGTCGATCAAGGCAAAAATAAAATCGGAGAGAGGAGCAACGGCGACAGCGCGGGTTAGTTTACTCGTCGGAGCGGCGGAACGGCGGGGGAGCACATGTGACGTGCTCCCCGCCCCGTTGTTATCGCCGGACCACGCTTTAGGAAAATCGACGTTGTGATGGGTGCGCGCGGCACGGGGACGGCGACAAGTCAGTTTCTGGCACAGCGTGGCTCGCTCTCGCGCTCCATGGATCTTACCTGCAACTTGTCTGATGATGAATCCGTGATAGAGCACTCGCCTGCGTCTGTCCGATAGGTTCTCTTGCTGGTTACCTGGCATAGCATCATGCTCTCTGATCCATCCGTGAGGATGCTACTCAGCCTACTACTTGGGAGAGGGAATGGTTAGCCCAATGGAGGAAAGGAGCAACTTCCCCGCTTTGTTTGAGCGGTACAAGTGGCGAGTAAACGCGAAGCTTTTCTTGAACAGTTGTTTGAACTCCACCTCCAAGAAAAATTCGCTACAATTTACACTTTCAGTTACGGAATTAAAAGAGTCGTGAAACCGTTCAGTTCTGCTGTTATATGTGCGCTCTGTTCAGTTTAATTTTGTTTACACGTCCCTTCCTAATCACCGATCGTTCCCTCTCCGAGTCGAATTGTCGGAATTGTTTGCCGCGACGACGCCTCGAGATAGCATCGGCAGCATGGAACACGCCGTCTTCCCTCTCCCACAGTAAGGGCGGCCAGATATATGCTCGATCCGAGCACCGGCCTGCCGCCGCACGGAGAGAGGGAGAGAGAGAGAGAGTGGCACGACGGCGGTCGTGCTTGCTCCCGGTCCTTCTCGCGTCAACCGCACGCGCGCGCATTTGGATGGGTCCGTCACAGAGCAGACGGCAGCATGGCGTGCCGAGCGACGAGCTTCTCGAGCGCCTCACGCATCCACCAGTGCGAGCACCCGTCCATCACTTGCTGTACCGTTGCCTGTCCAATCGAATTGCGAGCTCACAGTTAGATGACTGGCAGTAGTTTAATTTTGCGAGGAATCGGCAGGCTTCGCTGCTCAGAAACTCACCCAGGTGCGCTTGCGGGATGCCATCTCGGGCCACTGGTGGAGCTCGTCGGCGACGCGGAGCGGGAACATGAATCCCTCGTAGGTCTGGTCGACGTAGCGGCGGCTCTTGTAGTGCCAGAACCCGAGCACCGGCTCGGTGTCGCCGCGGACGCCGGCCTCCTCGAGGGCCTCGCGCCGGGCGGCCTCGTCCATGGACTCGTCCTCCTCCCACCCGCCCTTGGGGAACATCATGCCGTGACCCTTCTGCGACGTGATCACCAGCACCTCGAGCTCGCCGTCGCCGCGCACGCGGTACGGGATGCATCCGACCACGATGCGCCCGCCGGTGCTCTTGCTGTACCGCTGCAGCTCCCGACCCTGCCTCGCCACCAGCACGGCCATGGTGGATGAACTGCTACGGTTCGCTGCGCAGTTATTAGCCGGATTCCAGCTGGTGTTGGAGGTAGGATGGCTGGATGCTGCAGCAGCTTCTGGTTCGCGGCCATGGCGCTGGGTTCGCGGGTATTAATAGCGCGGGAGGTCAATGGAATGCGGCTGGTGTATGGTGCCGAGTGAGCGATAGGCAGGTAACATGGGCGTGGAGTATGGTTGGGCGAGTGGACACGGTCCCCGTGCTTTCTTTTCATTCTGATAAGTCTGAAATAGAAAGCCCCACGAAAAAAGACACATAACAATCACCGGAAGGAAGCATCACCATCACATAAACAAGTTGAGTTTGCGTGCCGTTCATGGACCGTGTCCACTCGTACTCATGTGGCAGAAAATGCCCCTCAGAGCATGGAGGAGGGGTTATGATATGACGATACTCCTTAGCGGACAAAGCGCGTATCGATCCACAGGAGTGCCCGCGCGCGCTCGCCCGTCCTTCGCGGCTGCTTCTCTCTCGCGCGCGTCGCCAGGTCTCAACCCTCGCCGTCGGCCGCCGGACGCGCGTGCGCGCACGTCCTCCCGACTAGTACGTACCGGCGCTTCCTTGCCTTAGTTAACAAACACTGCTGCCGCCGGAAAAAAAAGTCCATCGGCGCATGGCCAAGTCCATCTTTTCCATCTCGATCAGCCGCTGCTAGTAACGATTGATTATTCCCCTGCTCCCTCGCTTCGTCGCATCGGTCAGTGTCGTGCGTGACGTCTCTGCTAGTTCTAATTATAATGAGTTTGATAAGCTTTTGTTTATGCATATGAAAGTAAACCATTTGTGCACCGGCGGTCGGGCTCGCCAAGCAAGCAAGCTGCGTCACCGGTTATGCGCGCGCGCGCGTGCATGTCCACGCTAGCTACTGGATTATTCTGCCTGCCTGTGAATGTGGCGAACTGCGACACTCGCGCGCGCAGCCGGCTGATGATGCCGGTTTCACATTGTCTAGTTGCCGTCCTTCCCTCTCCCACCTCTTCGATCGATCGATCCACCATGCATCTCGTTAGCAATGGCGCAGGGATTAGAACGACTGAGCGAGTCTTTATCTAGAGAAATTTTGCTGCGTGTGGTAACCTCGGCAGTGACGACGACTCCCCGTCCAGACGCGAAAGCCGTACGTCGAGATACGCGTGCGCGGCGGCGCGCCGAGCGATGGTCCGACTCTGCTGCTCAGCACCTTCATTCTGGGGTTGTCACCGGCGTGAGAAAAATCGACTGCTCTGTCGCACCCAGGTTCAGGAACACAATCAAAAGCAATCATAGGAGAGGTTTCTAATTCCAATATGATGGTTGGTTCGCAGTCATCGAGTCCAGGGCTTCGGTTTGTTGCAACTAACCTTCAACGGAAAATCGCACGGAAGTTGCATTAACCGAAACCGAAATTTCACCTGTGGAGACGCGATCGATCGGTCCATCAGCGTCGAACCAGTAACTTCACCTGTGGAGATGTCCCGCCGACGTGGCGATCGTGCTCAGGACCAGGCCGGCGAGAGGGACATGTCGCGGCGCTGCGATCCAACGGCGCGCCCGATGCAGACGTGCCGCCGGGCGCCCTGCTCTCTCCCTGCAGCCCCACCAACCGATCTCACATCAAACGCCACCGTCGCCGGAGCGCGGCAGGACAGACTCGACTGGCCAGCCGTGCCAAGTTAATGAGTTGCCCCCGTCCGGCCACGGTTCTGGCCCAGTTCGCGTCGTGCGCGGTCTCCGTCAACATCGGCAATGCGTTCATGAGGCGGGACACGGGACGCGACGACGGTAGGTAGCCGCTGAAAAACCCCGGCCGGCCCCGGGGGGCCACCGGTGTGCGGTTGCTCGGTTGTTGGCTGGGGGATCTCCGCTTTGTTTTCTTTTGGGTTCTGCAGGTCTCGTCTTCCTCATGATCTGTCTTGTTTGTTTCCCTTTTCGTTCGTCCCGTGCTCTCGCTAATCATTTGCGCCCGACGAAAGGAATGGAATAAAATTCTCATGTCTTGAAAGTTTTTTACGTACTCGCTTTCTTCGAGTGAGTTTTCTTCTCGTCGTTCCTCTCTGAATCTGCAGCGGAGCTACGGCGACGACTGACGACGAAAGGGAAAGGTCGAGTGGCGCTCGAGTTGCTGCGACGTCCATTTCATTTCAGTCGTGTAAACGCGACGACTTGTATATGTGCATGGATATATGACCACTGATCCGCGTGCCTTGTTTCACTTATGCTATCAGATATTCAGATAGGAGTACTATACTAGAAAAAGGATAAATCTGCAGTTTAGATGGACGTCCATACCGATTTGCGGTCGTGCTGATATAACCGCATTTTTGTTAAGACGCGCAGTCACGGCCACCAGATGGACGTGGAGACAAGCTCGTCAGGCGACCCGGATCCCCCTAAAGTCTTGCTTGAAATTGCTACGCACGTTCGTGGTCAACACGATTCTAACACATGTATGAGCACTTGTCATCAAAATGTTCTTTGCCTGTTGATCGAGCGAGATATGTCGGCTCGGTTGTTGGTTTACTGACCGTGTTCTCACCTTATTTATGGTCTTTGGTTTAGTTTTGTTCGAACGTTATGTTGTCATGAAACTTACTTTTTTTCCACAGTAGGTATCCGTGTACGTAGTAGTAGTCCCTTGTTTTTTTAAAAAAAAAACCGGCACAAGAAAGTGCCAACTTCATTAATTAAAGAAGAAGATACAAAAAGAACTGTACAACGAATTTACAAATCAAAATTACACATGAGGGCACAATTGCCCTAAGTCCCTAGCTCCTGCTAGGACCCAGGTTCTGACCTCTTCGTGAATCTTTTGCAACAGAGAAATTATTGACAACTCTTTCCTCTCAAAGATGCGTGCGTTTCTTTCTTTTCAAATCTCCCAGTTGACAAGGAGAATGAGTGTTCGCACACCCTTCTTCTGAGCGCCATGCAGGTCTTGTAGGTTAAGCCACCAATCTTAGATGGAAGTTGTGTGCAGCCAAGAGTTCGGCTTCAGGTGGAGGAAACCTAGCCAAAGGGCTATAGAGTTTCAGACCCTTCTTGTAAATTTGCATCCTATCAGGAGGTGATGTGCCGTCTCTAACATGTGCCTGCAGAGCGAACAGTATGTATTGTTTTTCTAGCCTCGCGCCTGGAGCCTGTCTGCCGTCTAAACTCGATCCTGAATAATCAACCATGCAAATGTTTTGCATTTAGGCGGCGCCCAGATATGCCATATAATGGTGTTGTAGACTGTATTCGAGGAATTAAAGAGTTGTGCTCTGTAGGCCGAGGACGCCTTGTACGCTCCAGTTGGAGTAAGCTTCTAAGCTATGACGTCTTGCAGATCCGGATGGAGTTGGACTTCGTGAACCATCATCCAAAGTTGTGTAAGCTTTTGGATGTGCGTTGTCGAGTTGGCGTTGTTGAGGTTTAGACCATCCATCTGTCTTCTTCGAAGGCCTCCTTTACTGTAATCTTTCTATTCGTTGAGATGGAGTAGGCGCAACGTTGTTTGGTCTACGGCCTTGCAGCCATGTGGAGTGTCAGAAGTCTGGTTGAGCTCCATCTCCCAATATGATCTTGGTGGCCGCTGCAAAGAGCAATTTATCTGTCTCGTCGCAGGGGGTACCTAACCCTAACTTGGCCTTGTCCATCGAGGTCCATTCATGCCAGAGCCAGCGTAGTCTGAGCGCTCTTGCAAATTTGTCCAAGTTGAGGATACCCAGGCCTCCCAGGTCCTTAGGCATGCAAGTTCGCGTCCAGTTGACTTTGCATTTGCCACCAGTGAGCGTCTCGCTGCCCGCCCAAAGGAAACTCCTTTTCCTATCCAGCTCCTCTAGTACTCCCTTTGGGACTTTGATGGAGATGAGGAAGTATAGAGGTTGTGAGGAGAGCACTGATTTAACTAGAGTTGCTCTGTCTGCCAACAAGATGTTCTTCCCTTTCCACATAGCCAATCGACCAGCTGCTTTGTCGATCAGTGGTTGGAAGTCCACCTTCTTTAGTCTCCTTACTGAAAGAGGTAGTCTCAGGTACTTGATTGGGAAGATTGCTCTGGTCGCTGGAAAGCTCTCTAGAACTGTATCTAAGTCAATGTCATCACATCGAATTGGTACGACAGACGACTTTTGCAGGTTTGTGCTGAGCCTAGAAGCACGCCCAAAGTTATGCAAGATTGCCGCGAGGTTTGTGATGTCAGCTGCCGTTGGGTTCATGAACAAAGCTACATCATCAACGTACATGGATGTGCGGAGCCGGACATGACGTCCTTTCAGCTTACTCAAAAGGCTTTGCTCCGTTGCCAAGTTAAAAAGACGCTGCAGGGGTTCAATTGCTAGGATGAAGAGAAGCGGAGACACCGGATCTCCTTGTCTAAGCCCCCTCTCATGTTGGATGCTTTCTCCCGGGATGTCATTGAAAAGAATTTGTGAAGTTGAAGTCACTAGAAGGATAGAGACCCAGTTGAGCCACCATTGCGGGAAGCCTCAGAGTTGCATAAGCCGAATGAGGTAGTCTCATCTTACAGAATCGAAGGCTTTGGAGATATCCAACTTGAGCAGCAAGGTTGACAATTTGCTCTTATGAAAGCGACGGGCAGCATTTCGAACATACATAAAGTTGTCATGTATACTTCTTCCCCTGATGAAGGCGCTTTGGCTTTGAGAGATGACAGTAGTCCCTTGTTGAATGGTACTCAACGAAACCTACTTTCTGCCCGTTTAGTGGCCGTTGAAACGAGCTATTTTTTCTTAGCACGGACAGCTCTTTGATTGATTGGGTATCTTGGCTGTGCACCCATGATTATTTCACCCATATGACATTTTTAAGCAACGGATTGATGCGATTAGTCTCTGGTTAACCAATTGTATGATTGTTCTCTTGTGATAATACAAACTTCAAACCATTTTGTCAATAAGGAAATTCGCAACTGCTCTCTAGGTGATATTCGTTGAAACGTTCTTCAGTTTGGTGTATCTTCAGTTCTCTTCAGAATCTCTGCACGGAGGTCGTTAAGGGAGGTAGCAACCACCTAAAATGCCTATATGAATTAGTTCGGCAGCTAATAGCCTATGATTAATGATTGAGATTCGCACAAAACTGGTGACATTATTTCATCAATGATGCACCAACAGTACTTCCCTGAATGAGTGAGATTGGGTCAGACTGTATGTCGATCTACTCCCAAATTTCTTAAAAGTCGATGATAGTGACGCCTCAGAGACTCTGAACTGCTCCTCTCCATGCATGTTCGGTGCACATTCATTTCGTGATCGATCTCGTCAACATCCAGTTTAAAAAATTAAGAGAAAATTTTTCCTGTATTTCTACGTAAACAGTTGTCTGAAATTATGGATGATCAACGAATGAGTAGCAGCTCTGACTGTCTTGTGCAATTTTGTCCGTAATGCACGTGGTTCAGGAAATGAAGCAGAAGCTATACTGGCGTACGCCATTGCGCGTAAGACTGGCAGCAACGAAGCCGAAGACGATCTGCATGATACTCCTACGTACTAGTAGCTGTGATTTTCCATGAAACTGCGAGGCTGCATTCAACAGATTCGCAAGAATGTGCAGTCGAGGTCAACGAGATGCGGCGACGGCGATGGATCGAGCGGACGACCTGCATCCATCAGCATGAACTGGACAATTTGGTCGATCGAGTCGGCGTACACATGTGCACCAGATACTGTAGAATGATTCGGCGAGGAACATGCGTTATCAGCGGGGGATTTTTCTTTTGCCTAGCTCGTGTGAGTCACAATCTGATCTGACAGTTTAGCGATGCATGTGAGTAGTAGTACTTGGAAGGTAATGGCCGGCTTCATTATTCCTTTTGTCAGGTCCTCTCTGAAGAGCCAACTGACCCGTCCTTCTCTGGTATGTGCAATCGAGATCGAAACCGTAGATCTTGACCGGTTTGATTATATTAATATCAGATAATTTGTTGCAACTTAATATCCCTGCAATTTCTTATTGCCTCTGAATGTCCTTTCTTTTTTTTCTAAAAAAAAAAGCAAATTTACCACGAAAGGCATCACTAACAGGTGTGTTCAAACCTACCTGCACACCAGCCTCACAACGTGGGAATCAAATGGCAGTACTTTTCGTTCATTACTTATTTCCCTTTCCCTAGAGATCTCGGTCAAATTCGTGAATTCCAGTACCGAGTAGCAGCGTGTAGCGTAGATCACTCTAGACAGAGTATATCAGATAACGGCGAGAGCAGGGAGTGCCTGAAACGAAAGGGACGACAGTGACATGGTGGTGACTCGTGAGAGTGCCGTAACCACGCACCTGGAGGTGAAAGGAGATCGACACGATTCCCTGATCAATCGGTTTTTCTGAGGGACGGAGCGACCTCGTCAGCGAGATCGTTTTCAGAAGGATAGATATTGATGCAATGCAACTACGGCCGCCATTGCTTCTCGAGCGTAGGGCCATGGGCCATAGGAGATAAATCATCTCCGGCCACTGAACGAACAAAACAAATCTCCTTGCATATACATGCTTGGTGTTGAACCGATCAGCAGACGAACGCATGGCTCCATGCGCGCTAACGTGGCCGCGCCGATCTCCACGGCCCCGTTTCGGCTCCTCCCTCCGGCCTCCGCATGTGGTTGCCCCGTCGACTTCATGTCATCTCCACGCGCCCGGAGAAGGCGACACCATTCGCGCACTGAAGGTACCACTCGCCAGCTACCTGCCGAATCGCACCTGGCCGCAAAAGGTTTGGGGTCACGTATGCTTGATACGGGTGGCGCCAAGCACGTTGAACACGCACTCCATGGATAAGACAAACCACGAAAAAACCCGTAGTCAGGATGAGGCACTTGGTGCTGAGCAGATGAAGACGGTGGCTGTGGTGTGGATGGAGGTGACCGACTGATCCATTGGAGGTGAGGCAAATTCGCGTGGCTTTCCCCGCAGACAGGGGTTGCATATCTGTCCGTGGTGGGTTGCGGTGTCCGGCCTGAAAAACCCTTTGAACATGGTCTGACCCATTACGCCGGGAACTTTACGAAGCCTTTCCGCCCTCAACAGGCCCAAAAAAACATCCACTACTTTAACGCGTCAACAACTGGCTGTTACGTGTCTTGCCGGATTTCACATGACAACAGACGGTACCCAAATCCAATGCTGTGGCGAACGAAACAGATGCGTCCGCCGCTACTTCTGTCTCATAAAAACATCATTTTTTTAACTTTCAGATTTTAAATTTGATCACACATCTTATTCAAAAAATTTGTAAAAATATAATTTATTTTATTGTTAATTATTTTATTATTAAAAATATTATAAGCATGATTTGTTTGTTTTTATATTTGCTAAAAAAAATTGAATAAAATGAGTGATTAAATGTAATTTTTAAAAATTAAAAAAATGATTTTTTATGGTACGGAGGTAGTAGCATAGATGAATAGACATGGACCGCTCCGATCACGAAGCGGTGAACGAGAGGAGAATGACAAAAGATAATGTGCGAGAGACATATCAGCAGTTCAGCACCAAGTGGATGTCGCCAGGTAGCAACGGTCCATGTCGCCGCTCAGTGATGCTCGCCGCACCGCAATCGATCTCTAGCTACATCGGACTCTCTGAGTTTTAGCGTTCAATTCAGAAGAACCCGCTCCCTCGCCTAGTATCTGTTTTCCAAAAATAAAATGAAAGAAAAAATTGAACGAGCCCCACATCAGTGCACAAAATTCTTCTCTCAAGTAACCAAGGGGGATACCTACTTGATCCTGTGTGTTTAAGCAAGTAACCGATGTTTTGAAGCGTCCAAACATTTGTATCATTCCTTCAGTTATTTCTTTTTATCATTGCTCAACATCACTTTATTACTCATTGATTATTAGTACATTATTTCGACTTATACAATTCATACTCCTTTGCAGCGGGACTTATTTCTGCATTCTGCTTTTGAACGCGCATCTGTCTCGTCCAACTCACAAAACCAGCAGGTATCCCAGATATCTGGGTGACATGCTACTACATAGCATGTATTCGAGAGAGCCACAGTGTCCACTCCGAGATCATCCATGGCTCGGCTTGCTTGTCAAACATGCGAAATTAAGTCATCAAAATATTGGAAAATGGATACCGATATACTTGATGCCATAGGCACAGATGGAAAGATGATCGAGAAGAAAATTGCAAATACTTAACAAAACGAACATTGGAAATTTTATATTTCACCCATTTCACTTACATTGTGCCTGATTTGCAAAGCATCCAAGAAGAAGCACGGAAAGCAGCACAGCTGCAATGGTCGCTTGGTGTTGTTCTCCATGTTGGAACGCACCGCGGCCCTTGGGAGTTTTCGGTTGGAATGCAATTTGTAATTTTCATCTGGTCACAACGAGTGCCATATATAGGAGAAATATGAAATTAAAGTTACATATCATAATTAGAAAAAAGCGATTAATTGACCGCGGCCAGGCTGTGAACATAAACACCGAATTAAATGTGTCTTCAAAATCTTTCCCTGTTTTTAGTCACTACTTAATGTACTGCTAAATTTGTGACAGTTTCCGAATAAAAATGTTGCTATACAGAGTGTTAGGAAAAGTTAATTTCCATATGTAACTATGTAACAAACAATGACCTGGCATAACCGTGACTTAGTTGGTAGTTTATCTGATGTATAAATCGTTATCTGATCACGGATTATCCTCTCAGGTTTGTTACGTTTTGTACTTATCCGACATCTGTTTTGCCTTATATAAACACGAAGGCAGAACACGGCAAATGTGACTCTGTTGTACCTAATACTTCTGCACCGCTGAAATTTTTCATAGTATTAGAGCAAACGAGCAGATTCAAGTTTCTGGAGAATTCACCATGAATCCCTTGACTGCTCATTCCATCTCAGAAAAACTTACCAAAAACAACCTCACAATGTGGATAGCACAGGTACTCGCCACCATACGTGGTGCTTGTCTTGAGGGATTTCTCACCGGCAAGGCTATGATGCCTGCTACTGAGATCACTAGCAAGGAAGGTGACAAGATCACAAACCTGGCCTATGAAGATTGTCTAGCATCAGATCAACAGGTTCTGAGCTTTCTCCTTGCATCTCTATGAAGAGAAATTTTGTCTCAAATTGCAGCAAAGAAGACTACAGCAAAGGCCTGGAGCACCATCGAAACCAATTTTGCATCTCAAACAAGAGCACATGCAGTAAACACGCACTTGGCTCTGTCCACTGCTCAAAAAGAAAATATGACAGTCACTGAGTATGTGGCGAAGATGTGTTCCCTTGGTGATGAGATGGCTGCAGTAGGGCGGCCTATGTACATTCTTACTGGTTTGAAATATGAATACAACTCTCTGGTGTCTGCTATTTTAGTAAGATCAGATCCAATCTCGGTTAGTGAATTTTATTCTCAAATGCTGGCGTTTGAGACAAGGATGGACCTAATAGACAACAACTCTTCTTTGGATCATCAGCTAATATGGCTAATCGGCATGGTCGTGGAGGCGTTGGACGCAATGGACGAGGTGGTCTTGGAGGAAGAGGCAACAATGCTCCTGGACGTGGTCGTGGCAACACAAACAACAACTTCCGTCAGGTGAACAATAATCAAGCCTTATGTCCTGACAATAATGGTTCTGCATATCGCCTAGTTTGTCAAATCTGCTTCAAGATCGGTCATACAGCAGATAGGTGTTGGTACAGATATGATGAGAATTATATTTCTGATCAGAGGCATGTTGCTGCTATTTCCACAAGCTCCTATACTGTAGATACTAACTGGTATACAGACATAGGGCCACTGATCATATAACATGAGAGTTAGAGAAGCTTTCCTTCCGCAACAAGTATAATGGCAATGATCAAGTTCACACGGCAAGTGGAATAGGTATGTAAATTAGTCATGTTGGTAAATCTACTATTCATACCCAGAACCGTAATCTTGAATTAAACAATATTCTACATGTTCTCCAAGCCTCAAAGAATCTTGTTTCAATGCATCGACTTACTGCAGACAACAATGTTTTTCTATAGTTTCATCCTAATTTCTTCTTGATAAAGGATCAAGACACGAAAGAGGACACTTCTTGAGGGAAGATGCCACAAAGGATTGTGCCCCCTTCCTGTTACACCACCATCTACAAAGGTCGCTTTTGAAGTCAGTAGAAAACCTTCCTTCAGTAAATGGCATAATCGCCTTGGTCATCCTGCAGCTCCTATTGTTCAGAGGTTATTAGTAATTTTAATCTTCCTTGTCATAGTGAGTCAAATAAAAACTCTGTATGTAATGCTTGTCAACAAGCAAAGAGTCATCAGTTACCTTATCCAAAGTCATCCAGTATATCTAAATATCCTTTAGAACTTGTTTTCTCTGATGTGTGAGGACCTACACCCACTTCTGTTGGCAAATATAAGTACTATGTGAGCTTTATTGATGATTTTAGTAAGTTCGCTTGGATATATCTTCTGAAATCAAAATTTGAAGTCTTTCAAAAGTTTCATGAATTTCAAAAACTTGTTGAACGATTGTTTGATAAAAAAATTATTGCCATGCAAACTGATTGGGGTGGTGAGTATGAAAAACTTCACTCATTTTTTTTATCAAGATTGGTATTTCACACCATGTTTCATGCCTACATGCTCACCAACAAAGTGGATCAGCAAAGAGAAAACATCGGCATATTGTGAAAGTTGGTCTTTCTCTACTTGCTCAAGCCTCAATGCCCCTCAAATTCTGGGATGAAGCTTTTCTTGCTGTCGCTTACCTTATCAATTGCACACCTAGCAAAATTCTAGCATACACTACACCCCTTGAACGTCTGTTTTAAGTTAAACCAGAATATTCTGCTCTTCGAATATTTTGTTGTACTTGCTGGCCTAATTTGCGTCCTTATAATCGTCACAAGCTTCATTCGATCTAAGCAGTGCATTTTTTTTTGGCTATAGCAATCTGCACAAGGCATTCAAGTGTCTTGATGTTGCTACTAGACGTGTTTACATTTCTAGAGATGTTGTCTTTGATGAAGATATCTTTCCTTTTTCAAAACTTCATCATGCTGCTGGAGCAAGATTAAGATCTAAAGTTCTTCTTCTACCACCTACCTTATTTGTTTCTAGTTCAAATAATTCTGAGAATGAATATGTAGATGAACCATTGACTAATATTCCTGAGACTAATGAATTTTCTGCAGATATAAGTAATATGCAGGGAGATACTGATGATATTGCAGCAGAAAATAATGTGCCTAATGGCACACATGAAGATAGCAATACACCAGTAAGGGGGCAATCACAGTACAAAATGATATGTTGATGGAAAATAATATGCAAGAAAATTCATCTCTGACTCCTATGATTGAAGATCAGTTAACTCAAGACACTCCCATTTCTTCTTCTGAACCTCCAGCTCAATCTACACGACCAACTACAAGACTACAACAAGGAATAAGGAAACCCAAGGTATATACAGATGGAACTCTATGTTATGGTTGTTTTACTTCCTCTGGAGAACTACAATATATAGAAGAAGCTTTAGGAGATAAAAACTGGAAGCAGGCAATGGATATTGAATATGATGCTCTCATAAAAAATAAGACCTGACATTTGGTTCCACCTCAGAAAGAAAGAAATATAATAGACTGCAAATGGGTCTATAAAATCAAGCATAAAGCTAATGGAAGCTTAGACAGATACAAAGCTCGTTTAGTGGCAAAAGGATTTAAACAAAGGTATGGCATAGATTATGAATATACTTTTAGTCCAGTTGTCAAGTCAACCACCATTAGAATAGTTCTGTCCTTAGCTGTTTCAAGGAGATGGTGTATCAGATAACTAGATGTCAATAATGCTTTTCTACATGGCCTTCTAGAGGAAGAAGTATATATGAAGCAACCCCCTGGTTATAAAGATAAAGCTAAACCGAATTATATATGCAAACTGGATAAAGCCTTATATGGACTAAAATAGGCTCCAAGAGTATGGTATTCTCGGTTAAGTACTAAATTGCAGAGTCTTGGGTTTACTTCTTTGAAAGCAGATACATCTCTTTTCTTTTTGAGTAAAGGTGATGTTACTATATTCGTGCTGATCTATGTTGATAACATTATTGTTACTAACTCAAATAATGATGCTACTCAAGCTCTGTTACAACAACTCAATCGAGAATTTGCTCTCAAGGACTTAGGAGAACTTCACTATTTTTGGGAATAGAAGTAACCAAAGTTCATGATGGTAGGAAAAATATGCCTCTGATCTGTTAAAAAAGGTTGGTATATCAGACTGTAAACCTGTGACCACACCACTGGTTGTGAATGAAAGATTGATGGCATATGAAGGAACTCCTTTGGGAATAAATGATGCAGCTCAATATAGAAGTATAGTTGGTGCACTTCAGTATTTGACACTTATAAGGCCCTACATTGCATTTTCAGTAAATAAGGTATGTCAGTTCTTGCATATTCCTACCACAATACATTGGGCAGCAGTTAAGAGAATTTTGAGGTACTTAAAACAGTCAATCAAGATTGGACTCAAGATTGTAAAATCTGGTTCTTTGCTAGTTAGTGAATTTTCAGATGCAGATTGAGCAGGTTGTCTTGATGACAGAAGGTCTACTGGTGGCTTTGCAATATTCTTCGGTTCTAATCTAGTGTCTTGGAGTGCTCGCAAGCAACCAACCGTGTCAAGATCAAGCATAGAAGCTGAATATAAGGCAGTAGCTAATGCAACTGCAGAGATAATGTGGATTCAAATACTCTTGCAAGAACTTGGTGTCGATTGTCCAAAAGCTGCTAAGTTATGGTATGATAATATTAGAGCTAAGTATCTTTTTGTAAACCCTGTCTTTCATGTTCGAACTAAACATATTGAAGTTGACTATCATTTTGTGAGAGAACCGGTATCAAGAAGATTATTGGATATTGACTTTATTCCTTCACGGGATCAAGTTGTAGATGGTTTCACCGAAGCACTTCCTACACGGCAGCTGCTGGAGAACTTCAAGCACAACCTCAATCTGGCACGGTTGTGATTGATGGGGGCTGTTAGAAAAAGTTACTTTCCATATGTAACTATATAACAAACAATGACCTGGCATAACCGTGACTTAGTTGGTAGTTTATTTGATGTACAGATCATTATCTGATCACAGATTATACTCTCAGATTTGTTACGTTTTGTACTTATCCGATTTCTATTTTACTTTATATAAATACGAAGGCAGAGCACGGCAAAGGTGACTCTGTTTCACCCAAGGCTTCTGCACCTCAGAAATTTTTCACAGAGAGGTCAACATCATGCTATTCGCACACTGAAGCTGCCGCTAGCCAGCTACCTGCCGAATCGCACCTGGCCGCAAAAGGTTTGGAGTCCCGTATGCTTGATACGGGTGGCGCCAAACACGTTGAACACGCACTATAGAGAACTCCATCCTAAGATTTTTATGCAACCTAGCATCAATTAAAACCATGAATCTTATTTTTTCTATCAAATTAAACGGAATAATGTGAAGTGCTTATAATTTCTTTACGAGAGATGTTACAAAGCTTAGAGTTAATTATAACCATTAATTTAATCAAATCTGATGATTAAAAATAGAGAGTTATGTAAGTCAAAAGTACTAAAATGGTGAATCCGTTATAAAAATGATGGAGCCGGTATTAAAATTTAAAAATTAATGGTTAAAATTAATTGAGGAGAGAGAGATAACTCTAAGTACCTCTCAACAACCTAACAAATCTATTTCTTTAAAATTCCTAAATTATAAACCTCATTTCACCTCTTATCTTCTTTGTGATCAGAAAATCATCTCTGTGTACGCTAGCATTCTTATTCGCTACTGTAGCTATCACCGCCTTATCCCTCACTCATTTCACTTCTCATCAGCTGCTTTATCTCTCATTTCATTTCTCATCTTCTTCATGATCAGAAAGCCATCTTTACCTATAGCATTCTTGTCAGCTGCTTTATCCCTAATTTCACGTATCTCCTTCGTGATCAAAAAATCATCTCTAGCAATCTTGTCAGCTGCTTTACCCCTAATTTCAATTCTCATCTTCTTCGTGATAAAGTCATCTCTACTTAATGGCGGAGCTTGACACCACTCCAGAGGGTGGGGGGAGGGGCACTATAGAGCAACGGTAGAATTTGATTGAAATTTAGCTAAAACAATTATGATTTAAGCAGTGAAATATACTTTTTCTCTAACAAATTATGGATGTGGGGGGGGGGGGGGGGCGGCATTGGCACCCCCTGGCCCTAGAACAGCTCCGTCAGTGTCTACTGACGCTAGCATTTTTATCGGCTGTATTATCTTTGTCTCTGTTTTCTTCGCCTCTCCACTTCATGGGTTAACAGCTCACGAACTGACCACTGCTACGTCGCATCATCAGAGTAGTGGCCAACCCACTAAGGAGTACAGCAGTACTAGCTCCTTCGCATTGGTCTTCCTTTTCCTCATCCTACTTCTTGCTCTAGTGATGCAGCAGCGGCAACCTCCTGCTCCACCGCCCTCGCTCTCGCGCGCACAAAGAACCCTATTGCCGCCTGGCACCATGTGCAGCCTCACTCACATTCAGCAAGGTGGACGTACAGCTGCATAGTGTCAACCAGGACGATTCTCCTCGCCGTTGGCTCGGTACTCCTCACCAGAGCCCGCGCCCGCTACACCCTAGCAAGCTCCGGCTCCAGGTCGGACCGGCCTCGACCCTCGAGCAGGTCCCAGACTCCCAGCTCAGATCTCTGTAAACCCAAGCACCGTACAGTTCTTAAGACACCCTCCACTCCAATCAGGTTTCTGTAAATTAGCCCAAGGTTGCACCAACAGGAACTCCCGATCATGAAAAATGTTCTTGTGATTCAACCAGATAACTGCCTAGCAGCAAATTACTAGATGGCCTTTATGAGCGTTTCAAAGCTCAAGCCAAATCTCAAATTACAAAACGGACTACTGCTATGCAGTGGCGGAGTCGGGGCGAGCAGGGGCCTGCCCCCCCCCCCCCCCCCCCCCTTCTCAACATTTGCAATATAAAGTTTTGATTTACACTGATATTTATTAACTTTTAAAGTATTCGACCTCTTTTAATAAAAAAATGGTATGATAAAAAATATTAAAGCCATTGTGTTTCAGTCATAAATTTTTTGCTTAATTGTGACTCAGCTATTAATTTTTAGATTTTGTGATTTAGCTATCATTTTTTAAAGCTAACTTCAATTAAGGCACAAGTCAGTTAAATGAGTTAGATGTTAACTTTTGATTCGAAATTATCCTTTCTGATTATACCATGATTTTATTAATTTCAAAATTCGAAATGGGAACAGAATTTGATAAAAAAATTAAATAATCATAAAAGTTTAAAATCTGAAATTTTGAAATTTTAAATCCAGATTTTAAAATTTTAAAACTTTGCATTTTTTAAATTTTGAAAAAAATGAAATGTTCAAATTCAGATTTGAAAATTTTTAAATTTTAAAGATTCCAATTTTAGGTTTCAAATTTTTGAAAATATTATATTCAAATTCAAAAGTTTGAAATTTCAAATTCAGATTTCAAAATTTGAAATTTTGTGTAAAATTCTATTCACAATTCAAAATTTCAAATTTAGATTTTTAATTTTTTTTATAAATACAATAAAATTAAAAAAATCAAAATACATGTTAATTTTGTCTTTTCACATCAAAAATTAACAACGTTAGAGCCACTTAACGAACTTGTGATACGATTGAGATTAACTTTTAAAAAGTAATAGCTAAATTACAAAAATTAAAAATCAATAATTAAATCACAATTAAACAAAAAATTTATGATTGAAACACTATTTTCTCAAATTTATTTGACTCGAATTGTAGCTCCGCCCAACGGTCCAGGTAGTACAAGCAGAAGCAGTGATGGCGCGACACTGACACGCGGCTCGCCGGGCTAACCTCCTCCCAACGGTCGAGGCCCGCGCAGTGTTCGGCCCAGCTGCTCTGCCTCGTTCCGCTCCGCGAGCGCCGCCCCCGCGCGTCGGTGATCCCACCGGCAAAAACAAAAACAAAAGCCGCCCAAGCCGCTGCGCCGCACGGCGCCAGAGGGAAACGCACTCGCCGTCCCTGCTCGGCTCACTTCCATCCATCCTGGTCAAAATTTTCGGCGCGCTGACGAGGCAGCGCAGAGGCTTGGGAAATGCGGGAGCAGGAGGGTGCCGCGGCTGGCGGGGTGGCGAGGCCGGGGCACCGGGGCGACGTTATCAGGGCGCTGCTCGGCGTCGAACGCCGGGTCGCGGAGGACGGCGCTCCGAACCGGGGGCCTGTCGGAGTCTCCTCCGCGAAGGCCTCGGAAGCGGCGGCCGCGGGAGGCGACGAGAGGAAGGCCGTGGTGAGGGTGGTGGCCGCGGACATGCCGCCCGCGATGCAGCGCCGCGCGTTCCGTTGCGCGCGCGACGAGCTCGCCGCGATGCCGCACTTCCCGCGCCGGCTCGAGCCCAAGCGCCTCGCGCTTGCGCTGAAGAAGGTGAGTTCTGGCCACGATCCTGCAAATAAGTGCATTCGTATTCATAATCCATGCCCATAGGTGCTCTAGACTAAACAATGATCAATGAATTGTGTTCTTTAGATTGCTCATGACAATCCTCGTATGTCTGAATCGAAAATATGCCTGTCATTTGTTTGCCAATCGGTTGATTTGGACGGGTCTGAGCTGAGAACAGTTGGTCGCGTCATTGGCAGTTGAAGTATCGGTTTCTGACCAACCAGGCAATGGGGTCAAGTTGAATGAGCATTTTTCGCCGTTGTCCATGGAAATCAGTATGCAATGTATGTATAGCTAACTACCAATACGAGTACTCGACCATTTAATACGTGCCACAGTCTGCATATCGTGTCATCATGCATTCAGGTGTGGTTGTTTCACAATGTTTATGCGACCTTGACTAATTATGAGAGCAGTGCCAACAGTGGTTTCTATCTCTATTAAATGACTCTTCACCTAAGCAAAATGATGACATAGCATCTTAATTAATAAGGAAAAAAAAGAAAAATAGAGGAAACCATTTCTTACTAGAGAAACCATGTCTACTCTTGCTCCGAGAAACTATGTCTACTCTTGCTCCGAGAAACTATGTCTACTCTTGCTCCGAGGTAAGAAAAAACCACAAATATATAGCATTAGAAAGAAATTACCAGTTTCTATGTGATGGTACCCTTGTGCATATACTTATTCTTAATAAGAAAAAATAGTATTTGGAACAAGAAAATATTGGGAGAAAGAGAAAAAATAATATTTATTACGCGAAGACACTTGCATTGTGTGAGATAGTTTCTATAAGTGATTTCTTTTCTATAAGTGATTTTTTTGTTCATGTGGCTGCTATGAAAATATGTATAGTTTTAAACATTGGGACTGCCCTGAGGCAACCATATCACAGACTGCTGGATATTGAATTTGCAAATTTATAGTGATAAACCAGTGCGAGTTCATATTTACAGTTGCTTACCATAGTCTGTATGGAACTTTCCCCTACAGTTGAGCCTGGGACAATCCCACGCTTATTAATCAGACAACCACATATTCCTGTTATTTGTCGTGGTTTTCTCGTTTGTCTATTTGCTTCTGTTTCCTAATGCAACCCTGTACTCACTGATAAGAGCCCATCCTTTGTTGGCAGGAGTTCGATACTGCTTACGGGCCAGCATGGCACTGCATTGTGGGGACGAGTTTCGGTTCGTACGTCACGCACGCCCGCGGTGGATTCCTGTACTTTTCCGTCGATAAGGTCTACATCCTGCTCTTCAGGACGGCCGTGGAGCCCTCCTCACCAGCTGAGGACGAACGGGCAAATGATTAATGAACCCCCTTTGGCGGAGACCAAATGCAGCTGCTCGGTCAGCAGACCAAGGCCTTGTAACTTGTAAATTGCATTGTTTCTTCAAAGGCCATGCAAACTCGTCGCAGTGCCATTTACTATTTCAGCTGAATGCTGTTCTGATGGTCCAGACGCGAGCAGAAGTAGCGCAGTGTAACGGATCAGTTCACTGAAATGATGTAAATTTTCAGAATGTATTGAATCAGCCGTACCACACTTTCTGTTGCTCTGGAAGCCAAGAATTGCTGTCTTCTGCATCCTGCCATATTTCCTATCCTATTTCCTGTTGCTTGACTAGTACATACTACATGAAGCAAACATTTGCAGAAGCAGGCCAATATTAAAATGCATTTCCACCTAAATATTAAGTGTGCATCTCAAAACAAGGAAAAATGCTGAATTCTCTCCATCTAATACCTCATATGTACATATCAATTAACATAATGAACCTACGGTAGGCAAGACTTGATGTTGAGGGCTTCGACCCATTTGTTTTCTCTTCAACACAACAAGATCCACCACGGGAAATAAACCTGCCAAATCAGACGACCATTTCAGCCTCCCTCAAGCTAGAGGGAATTCCTACATCTAGTCTCATTGTTGCTTTGTACTTCTCCGGGGCTTTTGCACCGGCCTGAATGCATATCTCAACAACTGCTGGTGCTTGCCCATAGAAGCTCTTCAGTTCTCTTTGCAGTTCCTCCCCAGATTCTGGCATGTGCCATACATACCTTGGAGGTATTAGGTCATCAAGAACTGCCGCCTGCCATCCATGTTGCCCATTCCTTTGTTGGTGCTTGAAGGCTCCACAGTTTCGCGCTTTGTGTCCAGTTGGACCGATGTGCACCTCAGGGCAGTATCCACAAACCCTTACTGCATAGCTCTTCATAAGTTTCAACGCACCATCCCTGAAGGTCTCCCATGCTTCAAGTGTTTCCTCAGCAAGTGCCGCAGTCTCCTCTGGGCTGGATGGAGCAATAATCTCATCATTGTGTAGTTCTTGAAGAAGTGGCTGCTTAAATCTATCTTCAGGCTCCGGTTCTGGTAGGTCATCTTCATTTGCATCAACAAATTCTTTTCTTCCAGTCTTAATGATAGGCTTCCTACGACGCTTTGTTGGATACTCAGGCAGATCAACTCCAGCCTGGATACATAGCTCCACAAGAGCTGGAATGCGGGGCACAGCAAACCTCTGATCATGGGGAATACGTTTGCCTAGGCGGTCCTCCAGATGGTAGGCTTCAACTGGTGAAAAAACAGCTTCCACTAAAGTACTTCCCCAGTCATGTTCTCCTCTACGCTTATCTGACAGCATTCCTCGGCATGTTCGAAATGGGTGTCCAACAGATCCAACATGTATCTCACTGCAATATCTGCAGCAGAAACATGCACATAGGAATGTGAGAATTAGGGGCTTAGGGAACTGAACAAGCACATAAGACAATTATTAAGCACACAAGTTAACAAATTTGCAAAATCGGGACGAGTAGCATTTTGTCACAAATCAAGTAATACAACATTTGGTATGACAGAGCATTAATAGCCAAAAGGCATTTAGAAAATATAGCAAGGGAATACTACAAGCATGAAAACATAAAAAAAAATATGAGCAAAGGTGGGGGTTAAGAATATTACTTGCAGCCTTTTACTGGTACAACTTTCATAAGCCTCTTCAACTTGTTGATCAGCAAAATTCTTGCATTGTACACTCTGTATGCAACAGGCATCAGTCTATTGACAAGCATTCCATTCTTCGGAGGAGGCATTGGCCGTTTCGGTTTCCCTTGTGCAGCCTTCATCCTTGCCTTTGCTCGGCGCCTTAACTCCAGTACTGGTATAGGAAATGGTTTCTTCTCCCTCTTTGAGTATGTTTTTGGAAAGTCAGCATTCTGATTATGTTCATTTCTAATGACAGCGGCCCTCTGACGAGGTTGACAGACACTTGAACCAGGTCCACTGCAAATTAAGTAAAAAGTGAAATCAGAAGAATGCAGTACATAAGATCTGGAATAATTATTGCGACATTTGCATGATTAGTATCCAGCGCACTCTGGTAAATCATAGAACAGAAGGGGGCCTAGTGACCTACGTTATCCCACTTGCTATCAATTCAATTGTTCAAGATACTCACAGAAAATATAAGTTAAGTAAATTTGACTATAAGAACCATCGGTATTTCTAGTAAAACTTGCTTGACATCAATATCCAACGCGATCAGAGGAGGTGTGGACATGGAGAGTGATGAGTTATAAACTGAACACATAGCAATTTTGGCAACAATCGTTCATCAAACCAACATAATAGTTTTACTGATAATCAAACCAACATAAGAGTAAACGATAACGAAGCAACACAAAACGCAATTAACAGCGCCATTGCTAAGCAAGAGGAGGACTGACCCGAGCCTCAAACTGTATCCAGGCGCGCCCTTGTGAACCCCCACGCCCGCATCCTCTCGCTCCCTGACCTGCGTCAAACAGACACTGCAATCACACCTAAATCCCCAACAATCCTCCGACCTGGCTGAGCAGCCAGCAAGAAATCAACACGAGTTGGAGGTGTAGCTTTCCCCTGAAACACGGAACAGAGGACGTGCCTGTAAGCGGGAGGCGGACCACCGGAGGCCGACGAAGTGGCGGAGCGGGGGGAGGCGGGAGGAGCAGGACGGCAGAGGGAGGAGGGCCGCGGGAGACGCGGAGGGCCTCATGGCCAGAGCTTCTCGCATGGCCGCGGCCAGGAGCGAGCCAGTGTGAGAACTGAGAACTCGCGGCGTATCTGCCCTGGACCCCTATCCTCGCTTTCGCTTCCAGGCTTCCAGCCGTCCTCCTCGTCGTCGTCTTCGTTGGGCCGTAAGATGGGCTTAAAAATCCACATGAGCTCCTGGCCCGTGCCCTGTCTGGACTGGACTGTGGTTGGGTTATTTCGGCCTGCATGCGGACTGGAGCTTGGAAACGACATTTGTTTCAGAATTCAGATCTCATTTTTATTCTCCAGCTGCATACTCCAACCCCAATCCCGGAGCGCGTTGCGATTTTGGATCAATTGGGAGGAGGTCCTCGAGTCTGGCGCCGCGATCCTGTGGCGTGAAAGGTGCATCCAGTGCAAAGGGGACCCGTTCTGTTGCCGATACTATGTACCATCAGATTTGTACCATTAATTTCAAACTGAACGGTTAAAAAAGATCCAAATTCCCGCTACAATGCCGCCACTGAATTTTATTCCCCAACCTTCATTTTATTGTCCGTTGCTCAGGAGGGCACAAGGTCAAATTCAAACAAGTACGCTGTTCGCACTCCCATTCAGCTTGAGGTTCAGTGCACGCATCGGCGGCAAAGCCCCAACCCGCCCGTCCGAGGTTCGAGCAGGGTTTAATATTTTATTTAAACCATTAAAATCGGTCGAGATCGATTTAACGAAAATCGTGAAAATCAAAAAAAATCGATCAAAAACCGTTCTAAATCAAAAATTTAAAATTTGAACGGTTTGCTACATTAAGTCGGTCGGTTTCATCGGTTTGCTACAGTAATAAATTTTAAAATTTGAATCCGTCGGTTTTACCGTTTTTCGTATTCTAAATTTTTTTAATTTTTCAAAATTTTTAAAATTTTTAAAACGAAAATCGACTGATTTATAAAACTAATCAAACCGATTTCACCGAAAACCGTAAAAACTACCGATTTTAAGCGGTTTTCTGAACCCTGTTCAGAGACGGTCTCATGGTTACGCCTCCGCTCCCCGCCACGTGCGCGCGGTGGCGCTTTCCACTTCGGGCCGCATCTATTAATCCCGCGGCGCCGCGCCTCCACTCAAATCACGGCTCTTCGCTGCTGCTGCTCCTCTGCTCTTTGCTCTGTTCTCTAGGCCGGAGCTGGGACCTTCGCTCCGCTGAGAGCGCAGAGACACAAGTCAACTATCGTACTCCTCGTTCTCTCACTACCTTCTGTGTCGTCCACGGAGAAGGAGTGAGAGAGCAAAGAGAGATGGGCAGGCAGCCGTGCTGCGAGAAGGTCGGTCTCAAGAAGGGGCCATGGACCACGGAGGAGGACCAGAAGCTGGTCACCTTCCTTCTCTCTCACGGCCATTGCTGCTGGAGGCTCGTCCCAAAGCTTGCAGGTACACCAAACGGGACTTCCGGCATGCAAGGATCGAACCGATCCGTTTGCGCATGCAGACGCTGACATTTGCTCTCGCGCGCAGGGCTGCTGAGGTGCGGGAAGAGCTGCCGGCTGAGGTGGACCAACTACCTGAGGCCCGACCTCAAGCGGGGCCTCCTCTCCGACGAGGAGGAGGCGCTGGTCATCGACCTCCACGCGCAGCTCGGCAACAGGTCCGTTCGCACGACGTCAACGTGATGTGTCACTCACTCACTCGCCGATGCGTGTGCATGCAGCTCGCCGGCCGTTGGCTTGTTCCTCCAAAGCTCACGGCGCCGCTCGTTTTCTGCAGGTGGTCCAAGATCGCGGCGCGGCTGCCGGGGAGGACGGACAACGAGATCAAGAACCACTGGAACACGCACATCAAGAAGAAGCTCAGGAAGATGGGCATTGACCCCGTCACGCACCGGCCGCTCAGCCCATCTCAATCCGGGGAACCCCTGTCACAGCAGCGGCAGCAGAGGCAAGATCCTCCGCATGAGCGAGAGAAAGGTCGAGACGAGACCAAGGCGTCGTCGGAAGGACCCGCCGGCAGCGACCAGGACGACGAGAGTGAGGAGACGCCGGTGAGCGGTGCCCAGCCGCAGGTCGCGGCCGCCTCATCCCCTGCGTCCACAGCTGCTACCGTGTCGCCGTCCTGCTCCTCGTCCGGCTCGGCCTCCGTGGCGACGCCCGGCGCGGACGTGGCGGCCTGGCCGGACCCAATCGACCTATTCGAAGTGGATGGCATGATGGACTTGGATTGGGCAGCCATCCTATCCGGCTGCGGCGACGACGGCGCCGGCATGAACGTCGATCTGTTCGACCATTACCCTGGCGATGGCTTCGATGAGCAAGTCTGGAGGTGACGCTGACAGCAGTAGATGATTGCTGGGTAGGATTAGAACTGTCATTCTGTGTTCCTAGGACCTGTGTGTCCTGTTTCGTCTCTTTCTTTGGATTATTGGCCTCTTCGGTCAATTCTAGCTCGTCCATGTCCTGATAGCATGCATGGTTTGCGACGAGGAGAGAAGCCAGGTGTGTGATTCGTGAGAATGAAGAAACAAAGTGCTGTTGCGATAAGCTGTCGAGCTCATTCATGGCATCGAATCAGTTCCTGATTGTTTTAGACCCGAAGCTAAATCTTCGGTCATGTATATACAGTTTGCTGATGTGATTGTGCTACCTTCCACGGCATCTTATTACAGTTTAAACAGTACAGAAGACAAAAAGGACATTTTTTATGAGACAGGAGAGGAAATCTCTACTGATTATAATATTATATTAAATAAATAC
The DNA here is from genome assembly GCA_001602295.1 of Zoysia matrella. Lineage (NCBI taxonomy): Eukaryota > Viridiplantae > Streptophyta > Magnoliopsida > Poales > Poaceae > Zoysia > Zoysia matrella. The sequence continues at coordinate 66,232 of BCLG01001888.1, forward strand.
AAAAATCTAAAGGAAGACAAACGAAGAATATTTGTGACAAAGACAAATTGAAACGACACTCAGGCACATGTATGAGAACATTGATTTGTTTTTGTTTTCATTTTTGGATTGCATGGTTGAACGAATTCTCCTCTCTGAACACCAATTGAACTGTGGGGGGGAAAAGGCAGCGTACTCAAAGAGACCTTGAAAACCCTTCTCTTTTGTGATGTCTAAATAAAGCTCTTCTGCTGACTGGACATTCCACTACACTGGGTTGACCCTTCAAAACGATATTAAAAAAAGAAATCGACGTTCATGGTAGCCTAGCGTATTAGACAGCTCAGCTATGAATCAAAATCATTAAACAAGGGAACCGCCGAGATCACCATCAGTTTGATATCTGCGTACTACTACACTCTAAGCTTAACATGTACTAACTCCGTCGTAAAAAAAAATGATCACGGAAATACATCGCATCAATAAAATTATGAATATTAGTTTACATGTCGATCACCTATTAAAATAATCTAATCATCAGTAGGCGACTACACCCAAAACATTCTGCCCAGTGGTCACTGTCATTAGCTCATTGTGATAGTAGTATCACTGAATCAAGTGCCATCATTTATCAGTGCCGGTGGTTGCCCGGTCAATCACCGGCGTCGTCGTCGAGCCCGCAGCTCACGAGGAAGTCGACCTGGTTCGATCACCGGCTTCCGCCGGGAACACCACACCCGAGCTGACGCGCCGCGACCCGATCGGCCAGACGGCGGGACGGGGACGGGATCTTTGGCGCAAGTTACGTGCCCCGCCCGTCCCGTCGACGTCCGCAAACAAAGGCATGCCCCGCCATTTGTTGGTGGCGACACTTGTACTCGCGCGAACGTCTCGCCGTCTCGTATTCTCGTTTGTGCCCTTCCCTCTCCGCGGCGTGACCTCAGCGTCGCGTCACGGCTGCGTCACCAGCTTCACGCGTGCTGTATGTTGGTAAACAGTGGCTACAGGTCGACAGCTCAATCGAAAATTTCTGAATGGGCTCTGATTATGCTTCTGTACGTACGTATTGCATGTAGACGCATCATCATACTGTGCCTCATTATACCTCTCGAGCGGGCATGCATTATCCTTCGTTCGTATCTGTAAAGAGCAGAGCACGGAATAATTCGTACGCCGCCCAGGCGCTACAAGAAAAACAGTAAGAGCCACTCAACCACAAATTATCGACGCAGGTTTTGAGTTTTGCCACAGCAGCGTCGAATAATGTAGCAGGCTTTCAACTACCCACGGAGATGGTGCCGGCAAATTGTTTTGCCGAAAAGTGCACTCACGACGACACTGCACGTGACGCCGCAGCAGCGGAGACGGAGCCGGTGGCCCGCCCGTCCCGGCCCGGCACCTCGTCGAGCGGCGAGCGGAGGTCCAAGTGTCGACGGAAAACGGCGGTGACTTTCCCGGCGCAAAAGCAGGGGGGGGGAGGGTGGTGGTGGTCAAGAGCGGCAATGATGAGACAACGAACCGGGATCTAGCCGTGCCCGGATCTCGGGCCCGTGGCGCAAAGGCTTCCACTCCTCTCTCTCCCGGCGCGACGCGCCACGGATGGAAACCAAAGCGCGTTCTGAGTGGAGGCGTGCGCTGTTTCCATGCGTCGCCTCGCCTGCCGTCGTTCGTGGGGCGGTGCGGCTGGCGGGGCCCCGCGCCGCGCCATGCGTAGTATCGAACGCAGGCGAATGAACTCCTGCCAGGTTACCAGCTCCAACGACTCGTAGTGCTGGTTAAACAACTCAAAGTGCCCTATGAAGGCCTACATTTTTTTTCGTGCCCCAACTGATGTGTTCAGTTCGATCAGTCAAGCCAACGCCGCGGCGGGTCGGGGCGGGGCCGTCCACCAACGCGGTGGTCAGTCGCAGACTCGCAGGTGGGTTTTGTTTTTGTTGTTGGCGCGGCATTTCCGAGCCATGGCGTGCACTGTGGTCGACGGACGTGACCGTCCGCAAAACAAAGCGGACCGACGGAATGAAGGGGAAAGCGAAACCTGTCGTTGGGGAGTAGCCAGGAGGCAGCTAGTGGGTTTAGGTGGATCTGCCTGCCCCCGTGCTCTTCTTGCTCCATTTTGCTCTTAAGTAGTCTGCCTTCTCCTCTTGCATCACCAGCATATATCCCCTGCGCGCATGCACGATCGATGCTTTGCCTGCCGGCGTCACTTTTCTTCTTTCCGTCCACTGCATCGTTTTCGTACGTGATCGTTCTTAAACTCCAGCCAGCCAGCCAGCCGGCCCGGCAAGGCTTCCACAGGCTTCGACGCGCAGGTGCATGCCGCGCGTCAGCCATGCATGCCGTGCGCGCCATGCCAGCGGCCCGCGGTCGACCGCGATGCGCACGATGACGACGCAAGCGAACTCGTGCCCTGTTCCGTGAGCGTTCCAAGCAAAGGTAACGCGGAGCTGCATGGCTGCTCGCCAGCTGGACCCGTCGACGTCGAGAAGGGATCTCGGAGGAGACCTTCCGCGCGACGGCGTCGGTGGCGTGGGTGCTGCGTTTCGAACGTCGAGAGCTGGGCCTCGACCCGACGTCGTTGCTGCCCGGTGGCATAGATTTGGCGCGGACTCGTAACGGGTGGTGCTTGCCGGATAACGGGAGAAGTTATGCGTGTCCCAGACCTGTGAAGCCGGGCTCAATCTGCTCCAGCCTAGTAATTGATAAAAGCCCAGAAGAGGCGGGCTCAACTAGCCCAGTATGTGGCTCCACTTCCCGTCACGAAGGCCTCCAGAGTCCAGACAAAGCCCAAGAGGTGCCCAAAGAGTGTCTTGAAAAGCCCTGTCACTGTGCAGATCTGGACCACGATTACACGGGCTTTTTCCTAGAATTTGTTTAAGGCAGCTAAAGCGTCTCCAACAAGAGAAAGCACACTAAAGCGTCTCCAACAAGAGAAAGCACATCCGCATGCCTGCAGTGTGTGTGTGCAGAGTTCTGTTCATGATTCACCCCGAACAATAACATCGTGACACACACTAGCGGACTAGCGGGCACTGGGCCGACGACAACGGGGAGAGAGAGAGAGTAGGCACGCGTCGCCAGAGTGGATCGACTCATCCGGTCCATCCTCCCGTCGCAAGTTCGCAACTGGTCGCACGAATCCAAAACCAATCACAAGTCGGTGACCCGGCGGCACGGATCGCATCTCGGACTCCTCCGCCGTGACGGCGGACGTTGCTTATCGGACGCGACACGTCGCCTGGTCTAGTCCGCCTCGCCGGGCCTCCGCCTTCCTCCCATCCCTGCTGCCCTGCACCACCGCGCAACAGCAACGCATCCCCGTCCTTCGTCTCACTCTCTCGCCCGCCGTCCCGGTTTCGTCTCCTCCCTCCGCGCCTGCCTCCTTCCTTACCTCTTCCGCGGATTACCTCCAAACGCCCAGGCGCGCGCGGTCGCGGAAGAGAGGCCGGCATGGGGCTCTGGGACTCGCTCCTCAACTGGCTCCGGAGGTTCGTCCCGTGCCTCCCCCCTTTCTACTACAGTCCTTTTCGCTCTAAAAACGTCTCTTTTGGGCGTGCCCCTGTGTCGGGCCTAGAACATGGAGCTGTTCCCTCTGATTTGGGTGGGACTACCGGGGCCTCTTGGGATTGGTTTCGATCGGGGTTCTGCGCGGTTATTAGATCCACGCCAGATCGAGCTTATAGTCACGAGAATTTCACCATACATAAGTATGCTTTGGTATCAAATAATATTTTCTCAACTACAACTACAAAAGAATGCTTGATTATTGCTTTTGTGGTGAATTAATAGTTTTAGCTTGTCTTTTTTTTTCTTCGCAATGTAGTGCCTGTATATTCTGCCGTGCGACGAATTCTTGATTTTGGAGTGGTGCATCAGCCTTCCCTCTCTTCAGAAAGTGCATAGGGTAACGCTCATATGTGGTGAATTAGTGTTCAGCTTGCTCGGGCAGCTAGCTTGTCGCTTGAGTTCATCTTTTGTTGCCCGGTTTATTCAGAACTTTTTTTTTCTTATGCTACATGAGATTCATTCCTCCTTTGTTTTAACTAATAGGTAATGAAAAAATTGGTTTCCAGGACGGGTGTCCGTCTCAATACTGAGCTAACTCTAACAATAACAACAACAACAAAGTATTTTTGTCCCAAGCATGTTGGGTTAGATTAGAGATGAAACCCGTAAGAGCCAAGGCACAAGGGTAAAATTAGAAGATGTGCAAACCTTTGATATTATACTGATGCTTTTGAAGTGTTACATCTAAAATCATCAAAATTCTATTCACTGCAGTAACTCCTCTATTTCAGCTTGTTTTTTAAGCAGGAGATGGAACTCTCTCTGGTTGGGCTGCAGAATGCTGGGAAGACATCTCTAGTCAATGCTGTTGCTGTATGCATCAACTCACACAACTTAAGATATATTATCTTGTTTGCTGTAATGTTTTCATTTTAATTCGTGCTTCTGTGCTTCTCAGACAGGTGGCTATAGTGAGGACATGATTCCAACTGTATGTACATCACAAACTTATTTATGATATCCTGAGTGGCACTTTAAATATGTAAGTGATCTGAAATATTCATGTACAAAAAACAGGTAGGATTTAATATGCGTAAAGTTACCAAGGGAAATGTCACAATTAAACTTTGGGATCTTGGTGGGCAACGGAGATTTCGGACTATGTGGGAGCGCTACTGCCGTGGAGTTTCTGCTATTATGTAATTCCTGCTCTTCTCAGATATTTCATTTCATTTTCACCGAGCGCTCAGTGTTAGGAGTATATGTAATCATATTAGGAGTATTCGTTGTACCGTTAAAAGTTTGACTGGCAGGAATTCCTGACTAATATTTGGGAATGGAGGGAGTATCATGTCCCCTCTGTTTACATGGCTATGTTAGTTGTCATGTTTATTCCCAAATATTTTTCATTTTTTCTAGCTTAATTTTGTTAACATGAACATTTTTCATCTCTCTAGTGTAATTGTTAGTGTGGATTCATTTTGAATTTTTTTTTTTTATTCACTGGAAGATATGTGGTGGATGCTGCCGATCGAGATAGTGTTCCAATTGCCAAAAGTGAATTGCATGACCTGCTGACGAAACAGTCTTTAGCTGGGATTCCCTTGCTTGTCCTTGGTAACAAAATTGACAAGTCAGAAGCACTTTCTAAACAGGCATTGGTTGACCAATTGTAAGTTTTTAATCTTCTGAAATGGGCTTTATCTTTTGATGAAATGATTTACCTTATATTCTTCCTACTTTCTGAATGCTATTCAATTGAGATGTGCCTTTTGTTCTTTATTTTCAGGGGCCTGGACTTTATAAAAGATCGGGAAGTTTGTTGCTACATGATCTCCTGTAAGGACTCCGTGAACATTGATATTGTCATCGACTGGCTTATCAAGCACTCTAAAACAGCTAAATAGGCTTCTTATGTGTTTGTACCACTTGATGCACAGTGAGATTTTTCCTGAACTAGAAGCTAAATGCGGTCACCTTGTAATCTACTATGATACTATCTTTTAGGTGTCGCTAGTAAACAGTACGGTTTGTCTGGCACTTGAGCATCAGAACTATGTATTCGTTTGTAAATTCGTCGAGTCTTTGGTTATTTATTCGTTATTGTGGGCATTCAGCATGTTCCTGTGTATATCAAACTTGTCCTGTATAAAAACTCATATATGTCATTGGTGTAAAATTTTTACCTTCAAACTACTACCGTAAAAATTATTTGCACCAAATGTATGAAAAGTCAAATTTACCCTTGGGCCCACATGTCAGTTCTTCCTCTTCTAGTCTTCTCTTCGTTTTCCCCCATCCCATCACATTTGCTGCCCTCATGTGATTGAGAAATTCATCCATCAAAGAAAAAGAAAGGAAAACCATGGCTCTCTCATCTGCCTCTTGATACCCGTGTGAGCGGAGCCGGGCTCCGCGCGAAGGCCTTGCAGATACGAGATACGGACTGGGGTTGTGAAGCTGGCCGGCCTCCGCGCGAAGGCCCAAACAGGATGGAGGACGCCCCAGTGGGTGGCTGGTGGCTAGGCAGTGTCTCGATACGTGATAGCAGCACGATAGTGCCATATGTGCATAAGAAATCAGTCCTGAACATTTGAACAGACCAGAAGGTCCACCATCAGCTAATCCGCGTAGACACTACTCCAGTATAAGGATTTCCATTCCGTGTATAAGGACAAAACTACTGGTGTTGGAACAAGCTACCGACAACTTGTTCTTCTTTTCTGGATGCTGCTTGCAACGAACCGTTATCAGTAGGGTCAGCGAGTTAGGTCGGCATCCTTCCCTGAATCCATCGCGTGTAAGACAATGCATGCACGCTGGTTCCCAGGACACTGCCACGCATTGTTGATCGTTCATTCCTCTGACTTCGGCGCATTGCTTGCAGGAGTATACCAGCGGACGGTAGGTGTTCGAGGAAGGGCCAGTCAGCTTGATCGCACTGCACATGTGCGGGTTTACCGGGAGATCGGTGGCACAATATCCTATCTCCAAATCAGCACGATCAGCGGCGCGCGACTCTGCCAAAACGATCCTCCGCTGCATGTGCTGCGGAGTGCAGTTGAACGACGCCTCCCAATCATGGCTCGTTCCGCCGGGGAGTGACCAACCGCCCGGTGCGACTCAACGGCCGGTTACGCGTTAGTACGCGATTAAATTATTGTGCCCTCGGTCGATCGAGCTATCGATCCCCCCTCGTTGGGCTTCCAGAAATCAGAATTGTGGAGAGATCGGATGAGGTGATAATGCGGGAAACCAGATTGGTTGGCGCCGGTTGATTCTAATCCGTGGAGAGATGCGGAGATGTAGGTGCGCATGTGCCCCTCGTCTGGTAAGACGAAGGAAACGGCGGCAAAGAGTTGACCTGGATGACAATAGGCTCACACATTACAGATGGTAGACAACCGATTGGCAGAAGCCAATCAACAAAAACAGAGAGATTCATTCCAGAATGAGGCAACATGCTAGCAACACGGTGTCAGATCAGGTCAATGAACCAAAGGCGAAATGGAAGCTACGGGCGGCTTCTCATCTTCAAACCATAGTAGAAGCTGTTTTTCGCTCGAACGAGCAGGAATCAATCAAAACAGTGTATCTGCGCCTGAAGATAAGTTTACAAATCCTTATCTCCTGGTCCGTCTGACAACAACACCGACCCGAAATTGGGTGTTACAGTGAACTTGTGTTAACTCGCTATTTTTGGCAGCGCAGGTCATGCTATTAGCTCGTCCGGCAACTCCACGAACCTTGCTTTTTTCTGAAACATCAAGTGAAAGAAAGGCCGGTGAGTACAGTAGCGCGCATTCATTTGCAGGCAGCGGCGGAGCAGTGCTCAGCATATGGATAGGTGGTTAAACAAGTAAAATTAAGAAAATTTTAGATATTTTTTAGATAAAGTCCAAATAATTACCCTAAGTATAGCTCAAATCCAAATAACCTCTAAACTAATTTTTGGTTCATTTTATCCTCACACCTTTGTCCATTGGCTTAAGTTACCCCCTATTACAATTTTTTTTTTCAATATATAACCATAATTTGTAGCTAAAAGTTTACAAGATGATAGAGAACACCTAACACATGTTAAAAAAATACAACAGATTTTTTTTACTTATTTTCATAGGTAAGAATATTTAATAGAAAATTAATCTTTATGATATAAAACTACACGAAAATAATGATAAAAAATATGATTTATTTTTCTAACATGTGTTATGATTTGCTCTATCATCTTGTAAAATTTTAGCTTAAGATTGAACTTATATATGTAAAACAAAAATACAAATTATATAGAGAGTAAATTGAGTCAAATGGAATAGGTGTAGAGATAAAATGAACAAAAAAGAGTTTAAAGGGTTATTTGGACTTGGTTTATACTTGAGGGTAGTAATTTGAACTTTATCCTATTTTTTAACTAATATTTACTTGTTTTAAAAAGATAAAATGGACGTAGGACCGATGCTGCCCTGCCTCCGCCCCAATTGCAATCAGACACCATCAACTAACAACTCAACAACTTTTGTTTCCATGTGGACATGGCTATCAATTTTGGATCTGAGGGAGAACATTTTCACATAGTTCCAAGCTCCAGATATTCAGCTATTCAAACACAAACATGGCAAAGCAACGTCGTTTTCGTTCTACTCTACTTTTTGGCAAACGATCTCCAGATGTCACTGAAGTTGCTGCACCCAGCGCAATTGCTGTAACTGCGCTTCTTTGCTCCCCGCAATGTGCGGAGAACACAAGTTCTGCCACTCGAATTTTTCTACGCATATCAGCGGTACTAGTAGTAGTAGTCACTACTCACTAGTGCCCCACTTAGACAGGCTACATGTTCTCCGCGACGACAAGCAACTGCATCTAACATGCTGCCATGTAAGCATGTCCGTGCTAGTGCTAGCGCCGTGCGTTCACACTGAGACGAACAAGATGAACAAGCCGATCTAGTAGAAAAACCAAAGAGGGTGGGGGATATTTTGCTGAATTCTCTATTCGTAATTTAAGGATCTTTGTGTCTCGATTGCACTCGCACCCTACTGGATCGAGGGCGCAAGGCATCGCAGCAAACCGCATTTGTTGTCGCGGCGTGCGAATCTGACTGCGCTCATGGCGCACGGGAGCAAACAATAATGCAATGCACGTGGAGTACGATGGGGGTTAAATCAAATCAAATCTACGCGAGCGTGAGGGAGGGAGGAAGAGAGAGTTACTGTACAGTACCTCCTTGGTGCGTGGCATCGTGGGCCACCGCTGCGGCGTCTTCGGCGGCGGCGGCGGCGGGAGCATGAACCCGGCGCCCCACTCCGGCGTCTTGGCGTATCGCGGACTGCGCAGTATCCCCTGCGGCCTCTCCGGCGTGACCGCGGCGCTGGCGTTGCCCATCGCGGTGCAGAGCTCCATGATCTTGGCGGCGGCGTCAGCGGCGTCCTTGCTCTCGCCCATGAGCTTCTCCACCTGCGCGCGGGGGAGCTTCATCTTGAGCCGGACGGGCGTGGACCCGGCCGACGCGAGCGCGCCGCCGCCGGGGAGCGGCGACGTGGGCGCGGA
>BCLG01001888.1:75382-88079 GCA_001602295.1 Zoysia matrella
GCGACGAGGAAGTAGAGACCGCCACGGCGGAGCGGAGCGTCCGGCGCTAGAGGACGCGCGCGCGCGCCGAGCAGCTTGACCTCCTCCGACTCGAGAAGCTGGAACCCCGGGTGGTCCCGCAGCACGTCGCCGGCCGTCGCCGGCGGCTTCACGCGGAAGGAGGTGCCGTCCAGCTGCATCACCTTCGCTCCCTTGCGCTTGCCGCCGATGCTGTTCCCCATCCTCACCTCTCTTCCCTCTCTGTCTTTGCCTGGGTGAAGGCGCGGGCGCGGCGGCGCTGCTGCGTTGTTGCGGGGTGGTGAGGGTGCGTCTCTTTGGGGCGAGCGAATTTTTAAAAAAGGCGGAGGAGAGGAGGAGGAGGCGACGACCGGACGTAGGAGTTTTTTTTTTTTCCGAATTTGATACATATTATTATAATTTTATAAATTTTAAAATATTTTATTGATATGTTAAGTAAATGATACGTTTATAAATTTTAAAATATTTTATTGATGTGTTAAATAAATTATATGTAAAATTGAATGATACATTTTAAATTTTATTAAATTATAATGATATGTATTAAATTAATTATTTTTATTGGGCTAGAGGACGAGCAGCGGAGGAGGTGCGCGAGATGGTGCGTGTCTTTCTCGCTTTTGTGTTTTTTTTATTCACTTTTTGGCCAGATGCAGATGAAAGAGCCTTGTGGCCGTGATTTGAGGCTGTGTTTATCAGCGAGATCAGTCGGCCGGGGCGGAATGTACTGAACTACTGATGCGTGCCTAATCAACATTTCCTGACGAATCGCGGAGCATTGACCTAAACATAAGATCAAATTCCAAGCAAAATTAACTCATAAGAGCAACTCTAATAGATATTTAAAATTAGAGCACCAAAATTAATATTTAGCTAGTTGCTATATCGATATAGATAGCTAAAAAAATTTTTAATTGCAACATGTATCTAAATATATATAGATAAAAAAATTTAAAGTAATCATAATATCATAAATTAGAGCTCATGGGCTGTTATAAGAATGGTTTTTGAGTATAGATCGATCTTAAAACATAGCTATATATGAGTACCGAATTTGATGAAAATAAAAATAGCTAAATTTTAAATTTACATGTCTGTTGGACTGCAAGTATCTAAATTAGAGTTTAGTTATTTGATTTAGATACTGTTAGAGTTGCTCTAAGTGAGCATTTTTTTTAAGAAATCATAGCTGAACATTCAGCTACCGCCCCCAGGACGTTGCTGCAGCGGTAGCACGTAGAAGGAGTATTTTCAGATCGCCGGTCAGGTTTTCTTTTCATCGGAACGGGTGCGACATAAACACTGTCAAAATCTCACAGATCACCTCTCACCGCCACGCAAGACAAAATACGCCACCGGTCAATCCTCGTGTGAATATTCACGTTGCGAGCTTGAACAGGGACCCATCTCCAGAGGTCAATGGGACTCTGCGTTGGGGAGCGCGGCGGTCTCCTCTGCCGCGCGGCGGCTCCGGTCGAAAGGCTCCTCGCGTCGGTAGCAAAATGTTCGCTCTTTTTGTCCGTTTGCTTGGACCTTCGTGTTCCTGTGCCTGTCCGATATGCTTTGCAATCTTCAGGACCATGATGACCACGTTCAGGAAGAGCAAACGGATGAACAAGTCTGGACTATCTGAAATTCATCAGGTGTCATGTTCATCATGTTTAGCACTATAGTTAAAAGGCGCTTTAAAGTTTTTAATTGTAGTGCTAGACATGATGAGCGTGACATTCAGATAACCCAACTTGCTCTTCCTTTTGTTTCATTTCATTTTGTTTGACGAAATGAGGTCGTCCTTTTCTTGTTTTTCGTTGTTTGGTCGCAGGCTTGCAGTCTTCTCTGTAGTACAGTACGCATCAGGTAGTGATGCGAGAAGCTCACGACTTGGGTGTGTGTTTTGCTTGCTTTCTGGGTTATGAACGCATAACTCTGCATGAAAGCGAATCGCCAACTCACCGGCAGCGTCAGCATGTGCGTGTAATAACTTGACTTCAAATTGAAGTATTTTTGGGGTCCTGACGGTATAACCCACCACAGCTGACGCAACTAGATGCCCCGAGAAATCAAAATATTTCGACAATATACTAGCACAAAGCCGTGTCCATGACCATGGAAAACAAATGCCATGCGAAACAAAAAGGGTCAGGATAACGATTTGTTTCAACGACGTCGATTTTTGAATTATGGAGGATATTATTAAAAAGGGAACCAACGACGCTTTTGCTAACATATCCTGAAAAATAAATTAATAACGCATAACAGTCATCATTATAACGTTGCTTTTCGCACCAGTTCATCTTGTTAATCATGTCCTGAAGAACGTGCTGGCCTGTTGGGGCTCCAGCAGCGTAGTGCTCAAGGTAAAAGATTGATGGACCACAGGGGAAGTCCTCCACTCCAAATCTCCAGAAAGGAACCCAAAGTACGAAGCATTGAAGGTATCAGATCATGTCATTTTGATACTATCTTTAAGACAAAGAAGTCATGAGTAGATGTTTTGACGGTGACCGTGATAGTTTTGCACAGTATAGTAAAAATATAAAATCAGATTTAACACGGATGAGGAACAGAATATATCGGATTCACCAACACGATCCATTTTACTTCAGAAATCAATGAACAAGCGTTTCTCGATGGGGACTGAAATAAACTAATCACCAACCCACTAAATTCACGCTGAATGACAGATGAAGTTACAATTACCCCATATGTATACATATATGTGGAACACGCACACGCACAAAATGGCGTGCAGTGGGGAATGGAAACTAGAACACCTGCAATTTACTGAGACGCTCCAGGAGAGAAGTTGCCTTGCGCTTAGCTCGCTCTGTACCAGTATTTGCCAGCTCAGTTAGTGGTATCTGAGCACCTAGCCGTCCTATACAGGCAAGGTTCTCCTCATCTTTCTTGCAAAGTGCAAGCAAAATAGCAGCAGCATTCTCCTTGTTACGGGCCTGGCCTGACCGTAGCAGATCTATCAAAAAGGGTATGGCGTGAGCCTTGGATATAGCAATCTTACACTCATGATGGCTTACAAGAACTGATAAAATTGTCAGTGCTTCGTCAATAGCTCCATTTCTGGATGAATCCTGCAGCATCTGAATCAGTGGTGCCAGAATCCCGGCCCGAACGGCTCTGACCTTGTTGGCTTGGTATATGCATAGATTGAACAGTGCTGTTGCTGCATCTTTCCTACCCCTTGAACTACCACTCTGCAATAACTCAACCAATGATTCAATTGCACCAGGGGTGCTTCCTATCATAATCTTGTTGTCATCAATTAGTGACAGGCTGAAAATAGCAGCAGCTGCATTTTCTCTAGCCTCCATGCTACCAGTTCTCAGTACTTGTATGATTGGGACAATGGCACCAGCAACCACTATCAGTTCTTTGTTCTGATCATATATCGAGAGATTCAGAAGAGCTGTGACCGCATGCTCTTGGGTTTTCAAGTCCTTTGATGACAGCAGTTTCACTAGAGCTGGAATAGCACTAGACTCCGCTAGAAGTATACGGTTATCTGTACTTTTCTTGGCCAAAGATCTTATTTCAGCAGCAGCAGATTTTCGTTCATCCAATGAGCTGCTAGACAGATTGCGAACTAAAGCTTCAATTGCCAATCTGTCCCCACCAACATCAAGAGAAGAACCATCATTTTTCGATCTGCTAGGTGGTTCAATCCCCTTTTCCTCACACCACTGCTGTATTAAACTCCTCAGCACATAATTAGGGGTCAGTGTAAGATTCTGGAGCATCTGTTGAGTTTTTGGGCAGGTCCGGTTTCCACAATCAATCCACCTCTGGATGAAGGCACGCTCGTAGGTCTGTAGAATTTGCAAGGAAATGGTTTCAACTGATGAAAAATTATAGAACCCGACAATTGAAAATAAAATTTTTATAGGGCAGATCAGATAAATGGTGATGCATTGAAACCTCACCTGCCCTGTAGAAACAATGACTGGATCTCTCATTAGCTCGAGAGATATTGGGCAGCGGAAGTCCTCAGGAATAGTTACAGAGTCAGGCTTCGTCACTTTCTCAGATGAGCCTTTTGTTTCGTCACTTGATTGACTATCAACATTAGCAGGTTTAGGAGAATCAGAAGCTCCAATAGTTTCAAGTCCTTCTATTATCTCGGATGTTATTTTTGTAATGTCAGCCTTCGATAACCCACTTATTTCTGAAATTAGTAGAATTAAATTTTGCAAGTCCAAGTGATCTTTATTGAATTTGTTCGTCAGTGATGGCTCTGGTTGGTCATTGGGTTGCTGAGATTGTGATCCAGCATTATCAATTTGCGCTAAGGTATCATGAACTTTCCTGAAAATATTTACATCAATGGCTTCCTTCTTTTCCATCTCCCTTTTAAGCTGAGCTCGGACTAAGTCAACCTACAAATTCAAGTGAAAACACTCAAACAAAGTATAATAGAAAAACAAAGGAGTTGTTTCCGAATGGACCAAGTTAACTACCTCTTCTTGAACTTCATCTGATATCTGAAAACAGCTATGCGGCAGGTTGGCTAGAGCAGCTTGCAATTGCCAAGTCACATACTTGAACTGAACATCAGTATTGTTGCCAACGGCATCCTTCAGGACAGGGGAAACGAGATCAGAAGAAAGGAAGATATGCAAAATAAATTTAGTCTACGTACAATGTTGACGCAAATGCACTCTATGGACACATTTTCTGAGAAATGCGACAATAAGGGGCTAAGCAAAGAACAAACATTGGTCCCTTGGGCCAAATACGTGCGGGCCAATTTGGTGACGCCGCGTACAGCGGATAGAACTAATCACGGAGCTCAACCCAGGAGCAGTCGACTCCTGCGGACAAATGCCTGGGCAGTCACCGGCTGACATGCGGGCCGCGCGCTTCGCCAGCTCACCCCTGGCCCACGCGTCAGCCTCAGTGCGCGGGCAGTCGACGGCCCGCCAAGCCGAATCAGATTATCAGAGCGCATATGATGGTGCTTGGGAACAAATAAGGGGTCTGTTTACAAAACCCTCTAGTTTGGATCGAAATCCAAATGAGGGTCTGTTTGTAAAATCTCCGTCGTGGCCGCTAGTTGCGATCCAAATGGGGGCCATATGTAAAATAGCCAGTCCGGCAAGACGGCAGCCGCAGAGGCCGCAGCCCCAATCCCACCGGCGACCTTGCAGCCGACGAGGACGCGCTGTAACGGGCGAAATTCATGGATCGATCTAACCAATGAATGTTGGAAGCGAAGCAAAGCAAGAGAAGAAGCGAATCAATTAGAACGAAGAGCAGTGCTTCCAACACGCGCACCAAGTGCTCGACGAAATCCCGCAACGAGGAAACGCAGCAATCCACGAGCAATGCAGGTTGCGCAGAGAGCTCCACGAACCAGCATGAGTCCACCCCTCACCTGATCCGACGCCCCGGCGGCCGGCGACGGCGCCCGTCCTAGCGCGACGAACCTCCTGGCGGCCTCGAGCGCCCTCACCAGCTCGTGCAGCCACGCATCCCCCTCCGCGGGGGCCGCGCTCGCCTCGGCGACTTCGGCGACGAGGTGCGACAGCAGGGACACCTTCCGCGCGAGGCGGAGGCAGTCGGCGCGCAGCGTCTCTGCGGCGGCGGCCAGGTCGGCGGTGCCCACCGCCGCGATCTCCCGCACGATCTCCGCGGCCGCCAACGCCGTGGCCATTGCGGCCGCGCCTCAGCACTCCTGCCGAGAGTGGCGACAGCTCAGGACTCCGCGTGGAGGAGGACGAGGAGAGAAAGTGGGTGACGAGGTGGTGGTGGTGGGGAAGGGGAAGGGGCCATGCCCCAATGTCAACGTCGCGGCGATGCGGAGCGTAGTGCGAGGGAGCTCAGAGACAGGGTTCGGGATCCATTAAAGAAAGGAGGGGAGACGAATGCCGGCCGCGGCTGGCTGGCTGGGCTCCGGCGCGGTGATGGTGGTGGTGGCAGCACGCCGATGGACGGATGAGCTGGGCGTGGGGTGTCCGTCGCAACTGCAGTTCGCGTGCGGAGAGAGACACCGCGGAGCGGACGGGGCCTGGGGCAGTAAACAAATCGGCGCTCGCCTGGCTGGCACCGATGAACCGGCGACTCGGATCCACTGTGCACGGATTAGCGAGACTGGGTGACAGTGCAGCTCGCGAGAGAACGCCGCATCCGCCAGATCAGCTCGCACAGGGATGCGCGCTGCTGGCCTCGGCCGCAGGGTATCCCCCTCGTAACGGACGGGGGTTTAGTTGGAGACAGGCTATTTGGAAACGCAACAGCTATTTGGAAACGCAACAGTCTGGCGTGGTGGCGGCAAGGCGATCGGTGCCCGCTGCCGGCGTGGGCGCGCGTCAACTTTGTCTGGTCCCGACGGCGATGCGATACGGTTAGGTGCGGCGGAGCGGCGCGGCTTGAGAGTTAAGCTCGTGTTCCTGCGGCAGATCTCTTCGTCGACGTCGACCAAACGAGGCGCGGCCGGCCGTTCGACAAACCTCAGATCCGGCATTTGTGGGCGCGTTCGTTTGTGCTTCTTGCGACGTTTTGGAGCTACCGCTCGACTTCAACCAAAGCCTGAAATTTCTGCACGCAGCTGCGGTACACAGGAGCCACAGCTGGAAAAAACACAGATAAACAAACCTTTACACAGTTGTTCGTGTTACACCCTGTTTGAATCATCGTGATAGTATAAAGATTGAGCTTAAAAAAAATTATGAATATCTAAATGGTTAGGTTTTTAGAATGTAACAAAAATCTCTAAGTTCCACGTCGTAGAATCCAAAATCCATGAGACCTCCAGCTAATAGGATTATATTATCCTCTTGGATTCAAGAAGCTGCGTGCAGTCAAGGAAGAGGTTGGCCGCCATGGCGCGCCTGCATCTGCATGTGCTGATGATCTGCCCGTGTCCAGATCGAGCAATTGAAGGGCTGCGTGCTCGATATGGGCCGAGACTAGAAACGGTCAGATCTGTCAGAGAAGTTCTTGGTATTGTTGTTCTTTCGTTAAGGATCCAGGTAACTGCGACATCGTTGCCGTTTCAGGTGAAAGAGAGATTTTCGCCTTGCCGCTGAACTTTCTTCTTCTCCCCACCCCTGCTCGGAGAGGCAGAGGCGGCACACACAGCAGGATCTCGGTGTCCAATTGACATGCGTCAATTCTCGTCATAAACCTGTGCCTGTTGTTGGTTTCATTCATGGTTTGGATTTGGCAAACTGGCAAGACGCGTACAGGCAGCTACCGGAAATGGAAACCGCGCTCCCGAGACCGCGACATCGAGTCCTCTTTGACGCTGACGGCACGCACTCCACGACGCCGCGCGCTTCGCCGGAATGTTCACGACACGCATGCAGAAGCAGAACCATTGAAACGATAGGAAGGCGAAGCAGGCACGCGCTCGTGCTCCCGCGCCGCAGACGGCGGCAGAGTCCATCCACATGCATCGGCCGCATACGGCCGGGGCATCGGCATTGATGACCGGAGCACGCAGAGCAGACAGCGGCGGCGGCGACACGTACGTGGTCTCGCTTTCAATTCATGCGGCAGAAGCAACGACAGGCGCACGGTGCCGAGCCGGAGCCGGCCATCAATCCGCGCCACTGCGCCACGGACACTACCGGTGGCGGAGGGGAATGGCGTGTCAGGCGCCGGGTGCGATCTGCCAAGCTGCGACGGGCAACGGTGAAGCCCACAAAGAGCATCAGATGGACAGGTCTCGACAGCACTGACTTCCTTCTCCGTGCACAGACACAGACGAACAATCTCGTTATCGAAACGAATTGATTGTGAATGATTGCAGTATGTATACATAGTTAGTACTAGTTACAACATCGTTCCTCCCTCGCTACGTGCGGAGTTGATTTCTTTGGATTGTATTAATGAAATAAGAAGAAAGATATGTTTGCAGCTTAGTTGAGGAAAGAGAAAAGAAAGGGAAAACACAAAGAGCGGCACACGAGTGACACGAAACCACACCAGACGAACGTACGTGTCCCGCCCGAAAGGCATCGAAACCTACCTTTTGTACTCAACCACAAAGTCACACCACACAACCGTCGCCCATGCTGCCATGCACGCACGAAAGGCTGGCGAATTTATGAGCCGCGTTGACACGACGGCGAGCTCCTTCTCTTCCGGGGATTCCACTCCATCCATTTGCTAAAACTGATCCAACGCTTTGATCTGAACGGACAAAATCCAGTGCGGAACAGAACAGCAGCAGTAGTACTAGTACTAAGCAGATGAGATAACTACGGGGGATGGCGATGGCGGCGGCGACGCGACGAAAGAGATGAACTGGACGGGGAGGAGGCAGCAAGGAATGGCGGTATCCGTGTTTTTGATGGAAGCTGCTAGTGCTTGAGCACGTCGGGGATGTGGACGGGGTACCGGTGGATGCAGTTGGCCCAGGGCCCGTCGGCGTTGGTCGCCGGGCGGATGCACTCCCACGCCGCGCTGTTGCACTTGAACCCGGAGCCGAAGCCGATCATCCAGACGCGGTCGCCCCTGCGCATCCGGCCCTTGGCCTCGATGTACGCCAGCTCGTACCACAGCGAGCTGCTGGACGTGTTGCCGAACCGGTGCAGCGTCATCCGCGACGCCTCCACCTGCTCGTCCGACAGCGTGAGGCTGCGCTGCAGCTCGTCGATCACGGCGCGCCCGCCCGCGTGGATGCAGAAGTGCTCGAACGCCGTGCGGAAGTCCGGGATGTAGGGCTTGATCCGGTCGTTCAGCACCTTGCGCGCGATGAACGACAGTGCGAACAGCAGCTGCTCCGACGCCGGCAGCACCAGCGGGCCCATCGCCGTGATGTTCGCCTTCAGCGCGTCGCCCGCGATGTTCATCAGGTCCTTGGACAGGTTGATCCCCACGTTCCCGCGCTCGTCCTCCTCCTGGTACACGCAGCGGTACGCGCTGTCGCTGGCGCCGCGGAGCGTGCGCACCACGCGAGCCAGCCGGAACCGCGCGTGCGCGCCGTCGGTCGACAGCAGCGCCGCCGCGCCGCCCATGCGGAACAGGCAGTTGGGCAGAAGCATCGCGCGCTCACGGCCCATGTAGTAGTTGGGCGTGATGGTCTCCGTCGACACCACCAGCGCTCGCGCGCCCCAGGGCGCCACCTGCAGCAGGTTCCGCGCGCACTCCACGGAGATCATCCCCGCGCTGCACCCCATCCCGGCCAGGTGCACGTTCCGCACGTCCTTGCGGAGCTTGTACCGGTTCATGATCATGTCGGTGAACGACGGCGTCGGGGCGAACAGGCTGCAGTTCACCACCAGGATGTCGATGTCCTGCGGGGATGTCTTGGTCTTGGCGAGCAGGTCGTCGATGGCAGAGAAGATGACCAGCTCCGCCTCCGCCCTGGACGACTCCAGGTCCCGCGACGGCGGGATGTAGTGCTGCGCGTAGGGCAGGCACGTCTCCTCCCCGAGCCCCGAGCGCTCGAGCAGCCGCGTCATGAACCGCACGCTCCGCTCGTCGAAGCCTGGCCACACGCGGGAGTGCTCCAGGAACGTCGCGAACGGGACGCGGCAGTTGGGGTTGGTGCGGAAGCACGCGTAGTCCACCAAGTACACCGACCGCGGCCGGAGCTTGAAGTAGAGCACCGCCGCCGCGGCCGGCAGGAACACGGCCAGGAACATGTGCGCCGGCCGGAGCGCGCGGGCGCGGGCCAGGACCTCCTCCGGCCCCAGCTCAGCAGCCTTGAGCAGCACCGCGGCGACGAGCGGCACGGCGACGATGGCGAGGATGTTGTTGACCACCAGCTGGTACAGCGGCTTCAGCCGCCTGAGCTGCGCCGCCGAGAGAAGGCCCATTGGTGACTAGCGTCTGCCCGCAACCAGAGTCGGCGGTCGCGCTCGGCGGTCTTGTGTCGTGCTTGCTGGCGTCGAGTCGGGTAAGGTCGTGAGGAATTGCGTGGACGGTGGATCACTGCTGATCGCTGAAGCGCGACGAGGAGGGAGAATTTAAAGCGGCGAAGCCCGGGTGGAGGCCCCCGCATCCATTCACTCGGTCAGAGGCCACAGAGAGAAGGGTCACTGCAGACATGGCCGGCGAGCACAGTTATAATCTGGGCACCGCATGCAGGTTACTGGAGCAAGAGCAACGGCGATCGTCAAAACTCCGCACGTACGGCGGCGTTATGGCGACGCAGAGCAACTCGCGAAAAACACATGGCGAGCTAAAGCGGATCTTGTGACCCGCACCATTGTGCGAGGTCATTTTGATCCATCAATCCGGTCAACGCAGACGGTTGCCGCTCGCCGACTGTACTTTTGCAAGGGCCCCTTGTGTCAGAAGCTGGCAAATTCCTCCCCCGCACGACGGTGGCGGTGGGCTTTCTTTTCTCCATGGCGAGAGGCGCATGCAGGAACCGGTTGCTTTCGGTTTCTATTCACTGCTTGCTGCTTACTCGAACTTTCAAGCTGGTGAATAATTCTGTTTCCGAGGGAACAGCGGCTTCAATTGCTGACAATGCGGCCGAAACAGACCTCTAACCGATGAATTGGCAATGCGGCAGAAAATTGAGTCTCTTCCGGTCGTATTTAGAGTATCTTTCACATTATCTTTTGTAGAAACAATACGGCAACTGCATGGGTCAACATGATCATTTTAGTCCACAAATGACTGGGATAGTTAATAAATTGACACGGACGTGTATCAGCGCAAACCAATTGCAGGTGTGATTGATTAGGCGGACGGGTGTTCTTGACAGGCATTCAAACTCAGGCCCACGAGTCGCTTTCCCAACCCGGCAGGATCCGTCCCGTCTCTTGTTCTCTCTCTTCTTCCTCACCTGCAGAATTATCACCCGTTCCCCTTCCCAATTCTATCAGGGGGTGATTGGTTCCCCAGACGCGCGTGGACCAGGTCGATCTGGTGCAGCCGCTGGCTGTTCGGTTGGCTGCAGCCACGCGGGGCCTGGCCCATGGCGTCCAGCCGCGCGCGTACGCGCCTAGCTCCCAAGAAAAAGATCTGAGTTCCGTTTCTTCGGCCCGTGAGTCTGGATTATACGCCAAAGTTCAATGAAGCTGCCCTGGCATATCATTTTTGCGTGAAACGTTCTTGATGTGTGGCACGAATCATATTTGTTTCGCGTGAAACATTCTCCGCGAGAAGATCCTGAAAGGCAGCTGTCCCCGTCGGAGTTCGTAGCGATAAAGCAGTATCATCTCCGTCGGAAAGATAGATGGACGCATCACGATTAATTGTACCTGTAGCTAGCAGGTCGAGTGGCAACCGAATAATATGAAGCCCGCTCACTGGTGTGCGAGCCAACCAAGCAGCAGGATCGTCTCCGTCGGAGCGATAGACGGACGCATCATGATTAACAGCGCCTAGCAATTAAAGAACGGAGGGACGTGAGCAATTGCGAACGCCTGCCTCTGTGGTGCGAGTTGCTTAATCGATCGTCGTCCGCTGCTGTAGACATGGCTGCAGATGCAGTAACCATCTTCCGATGCGCCGGCCAGAATGGCCGGGCGGGCGCAACCGCGCAACGACCTTCATGCCTGCCTCTGCTACTTGCTCAATCGGCCGCCGACCGACGAGGCCACCGCCACCCACCGCGACGGGCGCTGCTGCTATCTAACCGCGTTGATAGGCACGTTCCCGGTCATCGTGCACCTTCCCGGTGCTGGTTGGCGTGGAACCGTGGAGAGGTTGCAGGTTGGCACGTACTCTTCTAAGTTTGATGCGCGCGCGTCGCCCGTCGTCGGCGAGCCGTGCGCTTACAGTATTCATGAGCGCGTTGCAACCGCCGCCGAGACGACGAGCGACGTGTGAGGCCAATGAGGCAAGGACCCTCCTCCCGGTAACGGTGGCGCGGCTGCAGCCATGCGTGGTAATGCTCGCGCGTGCGGAACAGGACGGCGCCCAGCGCCCTGTCTGCTTCTTCAGATGAAACGGGCATGTTCTTTTATACAGAAAACAGGGGATGGGACGAGCTGCGTGCGTGGGCGGATCAGCAGGAGACGAACGAAGAGGGAGTTCGACTTGAATTCAGCGGCAGCTTGGGGTTGTTGTCCTCTGTAGTCGACGTCAGCAGGGCATGGACGGGACGAACACTCTGACGACTGTTTGTTGCGTAAATCCAGCAGGCCACACAGAAATGGCGTGTGTCGAGCCGGCAGTGCGAAGAAACGCGACCGAAACATCACATATTCCGGGCACATATACACGGAGTAGTTTCGATGCTGCATGAATACAGGTCCTCCATTGCTGTCCAGCAGGGGACCAACTTGATCACCTGGTGGCCCTGGCCACTGGCCACACCAGGCAACGGGCTTCATTTTAGCGAGGCCCTTTTCGTTTCCCAGATCCACGCTCTGTCCTCGCTCGTCTCATCGTCTGTACCTGAGCTTTCCTCCAAGCAAGGCCCGTACAGCATCGGCCCAGCTCGCGGAGATACCTGATCCCTCCGCCGCACCGCAATCTTCTTCGTTTTCCCAGCACCAAAAGGGGGTCCTGCCCTCAGCCCCTGCCCGGCTTCGTGCGTAGAAATTCACACAAGGAGCGCCGCGCCCGGTGAGCTCATGCGGCGGCACGTCGGCGTCTGCGGGGCGGGGGGCGACACAAACCGTGCGTACGGCCAACTCCGAGATGTGGAACCAGTTACAACGCCATCTGATTCGCCGGACTGTTGCTTCCTAATGGTGACAGGGCTGTAAAAATGTTACTCCTACTCGTTTTTGAATTTAAGTGCCGTTTGAAT